>JAGQEM010000138.1:0-79096 GCA_019202945.1 Corynespora olivacea
AGTACAGCTCTTAGACACGTCTAGTAAATAAGTAATACTATAAGGCCCTTAGGTAAGAGATTATAGAGTAGTCCTCACAGCTACTCCAGGTAACCAGCGCGGAAGAGCTAGCCAGCAGGCGAAGCTAGAAGCTATATATAAGGCAAGGACCTCTAAAGCGCTGGTACTAGCTTAAGACTTACCTAGGGATAGGTCACTAAGACAGCGCAACCCGCCTAGAACTACTCCAGGGCAGTAGACGGGGGTTGCCTACTAATAAGGCCACGCCCTAATACTCGCAAAGCTCCCTAATAGCCGACAGAAACCACCTCCTGAGGCTTAGGACAAGCCTCAAGAAAGGGGGGGGCTATTATCACGCCTATCTACGTCAGTAAGGGCTAGGAACCCGCCCGGAGCCTACCCAGCCTAGCGGCTTACCTGTCTCATCACGCGACATACCTCTGTCACGTGATACCTAGTATATATTATCACTCCGCCTGAGCCCTGAGCAATCCCCTAAGGATTCGTCTCATCTCTGGCTGAATACTATCCTTTTGCTATCTCTTCGCTCTCGCCTTCCTGCTACTCATTATCCCCTCACAATTAGTTCTTTTTTGTGTTACCCCTCTGTAATTATCCTGTTGTTTATGAATGGAACAAAATCTATGCGCAGCGAAGGTGAGGGCATATTAATTAATCGACCTATCGCGGTTGATTTCCAGGGGAGACCCCCTAGACCCCCCTCTCGCCTGCCGCGGGTAATCACGTGATAGTTGGTGATAATGTTACCGAGGAGTTTTAGTGTTTTTCATGTGACTACAGCACTTCTTTTCATCTAATTAGAGGGGTTTCAATGAACCAATCAATTTTCACGCTTTTTAGCTAAGAACCCGATCATAATGCTACGCTCGTTCCTCGCTCCGCAACAAAGAAAAGGATCTCAACAATGTGTGTGGTTCCAGTGCTCGGGCGCAGCCAGGAGCGCTCAGGGCTGTAGTGTCATATGAGCTGGCAGCTCACTGTAAACAGTGAATGGCCACCACCTACGCGACAATACTAGATTGCGCTCTACTATTTCTGTCGTGTACCCACATCGCTATAACATACAAAAGAGGGTCCCGATTTGAAAAAGATTTCATTCAAAGAAAGCCACGGCTTTAAAGAACATCCCAATTAACCAAAAGGGAATCCAGTACAGTCTAACGCTCAATGCTCTATAGCCTCGTTTCTATACGTCATGGTTTCAGGAGTCCACTCTTCGATCACGGTAGCCATTTGCTCATAGAATCGACACAGTTCCTCAGCTGTCCACGTATTCGTACATACCGCAACATGGGCGCTTGCCAGATTCTGGTTTATAGCGTCAGGCTGCATGGGTATTTTCTGGAGTTTGTACCCATTGATCTTTAAAAACATGTCTGCCGCTATAAGTGCCGTGCGTTTATTTCCATCTTGGTAGGCGTGGTTCTTTATGATCTTCTCTGAGAGGCTTGCTGCAAGCTGGAACAGGTTCTGTTGGTTGTTGTAGTATTTGATATTTATAGGTGACTGTACTGCCGACTCCAACATAGATGGCTGCGTGGGCTCGGTACTCGTGATGAAGCTGTTGTGAAGACGCTTGACCTGATAGGTAGTGAGGAAGCGGAACTTTTTAATATTGGAGGCCATTGTTGAAGCGTGTTCAGTGCAGTCTGCTAGTATGTTAGCGCTAAGTCGTTTCCATGTTCGAGCGCTTACTATCAATACTTTTGAGACGTGTATTGTGACAGTGCCGAGGCTGGGGTGAGTAGCTTCTTGTTGAGGATGGTGCTTTTTGTGGATTGAGATCCCGTGTTCGATTTATTCGTTGGACACTGCACGATCTTTTCGCACATTTGCTATGAGATCGAGAGCACCTTTGAGATCGTGGGTGAAAAACATGTAGTTGGAATCTGCGGGGGAGCTATCTGGGAGGGGACCGCGTGGTTTATCTATCCAAAGCACGGTCCTGAAACCGGTGACAAAGCCAGCCAATTAGCGAGCGACTAGCAAAGGAATCTGGGTATCGTGATTGCCTAATCACTATTCACGCGACATTTGCCATTGCAAATTCACATCATGCAGGCGCTTGTCGTAGCGCTAAATGCAGGCATCTCAGGCTGTGGAATCTCACTGTTGCGTGCGGTTAAATGCTTGGGCGTTCCTTCAGGGTTTTTGTAAATTTACTTTGTGCAAGTTTCCTTTTCTATCAATTTCCCTTGCGCGGATTCCCTTTACGGGATCATTACAGCATGGAAGAGGCTGCAAGCCCCGCAAGAGAGTTCTTCAAACAGCAACTCAAATCAACGTGACCATGGAGAGGAGCACCACATACTATTACCAAAGATCATGATGCAGCACGATCTGTACCAGAAAACAGCACAGCACGGATCTTCTTTGACTCGGGGGTTCAGTCTTAGTTAGGATACTTCATTGCGAAGCAAAGGGTGACTAGACAACAACATAATAAATATCTCACAACAAAAAGGCTCTGCGTTTCGGTCCAAATAATTCTACTTAGTCTTGATCTTGATTTCTGCGCAAGGAATGACCAAATAAGACACCAGAGACATACAAGCAGCCCATTGCATATACATTCGTGAAAGGGAGATATGTGCGCTTTGCTAAACTTGTTTTTAAAAACCTATTCAATCATTATCAAGTGGTAGTTGAAAACTTGAGACCCAAGATACCGCGACTGATGTTGATCATACGTCCTTCACAAACCCAACCTCAATGACACGATCGCGATCTAGATCCAAGCTGGCAATCTTCGTCCTGCTGTTGTCGCGAATAAACAAAAACGCCTTGAGTAGCACCTTCCGCACAATGGAAGTACCACTCTTGACTTTCATCTGCTCTTTGCCCATGATATACAGCACCCCGTGATTGAAAGCGCGCTCGAGAGAAGTGAGTCTAGCAGTTGTGCTAGTCGCGCTCATCGTTGGTGTGCCTGCCTTCCGGGCATTCGGGTCGGGTGACGAGGGCATCGACTCATCTTTCTCCGTTACGTTGAGCTTCGCGTTCAGCTTGCTGAGATCAGCAGGTGAGCCAACGTCGGTGCCGGTGCTGGTGGGCGCAGATTGTCGCTCGCCTTCGCGATCAAGGGCTCGAGTGATGATATGATTGCGGACTTTATCGAAAACAAGGGAGGCGAGGTCAGGCGTGATGACTTCATCCATGTACCCATGGCGGACAACCAAGCGATAGCAATTGGGAACTGCAAGACGAGAGACGTGGTAGCGGTCTTCAAACGCAACCGAGGGTACCTCGAGGGGTCGAAGATGAAAGAAGACAATGACTTCAGGCGCACTGACAAGTTTACGGATGAACTGGCTGAAGACAATTGGTGTGGTCTCGCCCGCTTTGTCAAAGAAGATGCCAAAGCCTTCGATGGAGCTTAGATTTTTGCTGCCATATTGCTCGGCAAGCCGGAGTCGACCGTCTTCCTGAGTCTTGACGAAGTGAGTGGTAGGGAAGCGGTCTTCGGCCTCGGCGAACCATTGTTGCTCCTTGCCGAACCTCCACAGAATGAAGATGGAAGCAAGTAGTGTGGCGAGAAGAATAGTAAACCAGGCGCCATCGGGAACTTTGGTGAGTGAAGAGGATAAAAAGGTTCCGTCCATGCATGCGACCGCCAACCAGGGTAGGAAGACGAAGTAAGGTTTGATTTGCCAAACTAGGATTGCAACGAGCATTACCATGCAAGTGTCGAAAAACGTAACGAACATGACGCATACTCCATAAGCGTTGCCGAGCGAAGTAGTGTTATTGTAGACTGCAGCGACAATCACGGTTCCAACCATGAGAAGCCAGTTCACGGCAGGCACGTATAGCTGGCCATGGTGAGTTTTCGAAGTGTGCACAACCCGGATCTGTGGGAAGTATGACAGTTTCATGAGTTGAGCAAGTAGCTAATCGTGTTAACGACCATCAACGGGTAATGTTAAAGCAGCACTTACTTGAAACGTTGCCGTAATCATGGCCTGTGATGCAACAATTGCCGCGGCGATTCCGATGATCAAGGACGGAATGAGCCACCCTTCTGGTGCGCAGTTGTAGAAAGGGTTCGAGTACGCCTCAGGGTGTTCACTGATATAAGCTGCTTGGCCGCTATAAGCGAGAAGCAGGCAAGGGTAGGCATATCCAAGCCAGCTGATCTGAATAGCTTGTCGGCTGAAAGCACCAATATCGGCGAAAAGAGCCTCGACCCCAGTGAAAGCTAGCAGTATACCACCCAAGCTTCGCCAGCCTTCGTACTTGTTGCGTATCAGGTATTCGAATGCGTAGTAGGGGTTGAAGGCCTTCAAGATGGCATGATCGTACCGAGCGAGGTTGTAGATGCCGAATCCAGCATTAAAGGCCAGCCAGACCAAAATAACAGGGGAAAAGACGATTGTAATGTTCGAAATACCCAGCGGCTGCAGCAAGAAGAGCAGGACGAGAATGCCGCATGTCACGCCAACGATGGTTGCCTTTGAAATGTCCGGTTTGACAACATTCAGACCTTGGACTGCACCCAAGACAGACTGGGCTGGTGTCAACACACCGTCGGCCATAACCATAGATACGGCAAGCACTCCAATCGACTTTAGAAGACCGCGAAAGAACCTGGTCTTTTCGATAGTGGATCGCAATTTCCTGGTCGACCGACCCAGATCGTTGGTAAGCATGCGTTCCATGCGGAACATGGTAGCTTCACGTGGGTCGCGATTTGCAATGTTTGCCTTCGTCTCGTTAGCAACTCGTCGAAAAGAGCGGTGCGGATACTTACGTAGCGAGAGAGCAGCGAATATGTCGAGAAAGTGCCGCCCTCGCCATCGTTGTCCGCATGTAGGATGACGAGTACATATTTCACCGTGACCATCAACGTGATGGACCACAGGATTAGAGACAAGGCGCCCAATAGATTCTGTCGGCTGGGCGCCTCCGTGAATGTCGACGAGAAGACGTAGAGGGGAGAAGTTCCAATGTCACCATAGATGACACCAGTGGCCTGGTAAGCGAGGAGGAAAGCTTGTGCGATGCTGAAGCTCTGCAGCGTGGTCAGCCAACCGATTGCCGGTTCGAGATGAGGTGTTTTCTCACCTGCTTGCGCTTGTAGTCTCCCTCACTCCGCAGTCCAGCGTCCTCGTCTTCTGCATCCTCAACCTCCCCAGCTTTGAAAATCTCGAAAGAGCTCTTCCTTCCACGTGATTTGGAACGCCCACGCAGCGGAACGACTCCACCGATGACTGGGTCCTCTTGGGACCGTTTTGGCTTCGGGGCATTGGCAAACTGAATTGTGGACTCCATGGCCGCGACGAAGAGAAAGAGATGGCATATCGCTCTTTGACGGTGACTGGTTTTATACGACTGCGCTATCTTGTCAGGGGCGTCGGGGGCTTTCCAGTACGTGAAATCAAGCTGTGGGAAGCTAAGGCGCGATAGGCCGCGTCCTGTTGGGCTGCTTGTTTGAGGAGCTTATCAGGGTTCTTGGTTAACCACGTTCTCTGCTAGAGCTGCCGCATTCGGTGAGGCATTTTTATCCCTCTTGAGGCTGTGCGAGTTGCTGCGACATTAGGCCATTCCAGGCACCGTCATTCCGACCCTCTGGACGGGACAAAGAACCTAAAGAAAGAGTCCGCGTCGTAAAGACGAAGGCATTCTAAGCTCGAACAAAGTATGGGGAGGGCAGTCGCATTTATTCTATCTCGGTGAGGTCGGATTGAGCAGCAAATGCGGGGACAACCCGTCGCAGGATGAGTGATAAGTGACGTCGGCTAGATCACCTACCCCCAGAAAAGGGATACGGTGCCATGGCATGGCCGATGAAGCGCCTATGCAATCTCACAAACAGGCGACGAACGCTAGCGGAGAAGAGCTGAAGAAAGATGAGAAGATGAGTGAATGTTTTGAGATCTCAAAGGGAAATCGCGCGTCAGTCGCGTGCGGGGGCTAACCGGAATCGGACTTGGCGCGAGGGGATATAATGTTCTTCCCTCACCGCAGCTGTTCTCATCTCACTGGTCGCGGCACTAACTTCCACGAAACTGGTTCAGCGGGAACTCATCGTAGAAAGATTTTTTATCTTCAATTAACTTAAAAATTCAATTATCGTTATCAAAGGCGTGATACATGAAAGCGAACTATGAGACCACACATGAGAACATGAAATGGGTATATCCAGAACAAAACGCCGTGCAGACTGATAGGCAATTTCAACCCAAAACAGAACAACCTATTAATTGGTGCCAGTTGTGTCGGCAGAAGACGGAGATGGAACGTGTCGGAATGGATGTTTTCGATTCATCCAAGAGATTTTATATAGGGAGATGAACTAGACGCCCTGCATCTCCGGAGGCGCAGAAGTGTCGGCTCTTGAAGTCCGTCGGATATGGAGGCCTGCAATAGCCGTCGTAGCGACAAAGGCAAGCCTATATCAAACGGATTAGCACCACTCTCGAACCACAAACTGCGGACCGGGGGATTCAACATACCAGATGAAGGCGGAGAAGACAATCGCAGCTGTGCCCGCGCCGCAGGGACCTCCCTGGCTCTTGCATCCAAGATCTCCCCAAAGCGTAGCGACGGCCACCCAAGCTGCGAACCAGAAGATCATGGTGATGGCCTCGACGCCCGCGATGGCGAATTTGTGCGCTGCGGCGGGGAATCGTGAGGGTGCGAGCACGAGGTAGGCGACGGCGAGCAGCGTCCACACGGAGCAGAAGAGCATGAAGTTCACGCTGTGCCAGGACCACCAGGCTGAATCGACGACATAGGCGGTCAGGCCGAGGACGATGATGGAGAAGATGGCTTGGACGCCGCGGAGGGGGAGAACGGCGACATCGAGGAAGGGCATCGCGGCGGTTGGTAGTCGGTGCTGCTTCGATGTACTACAGTATGGAAGGGTTGGATCTCTCTCGGTCTTTGCACTGCAGGGAAGAGGAGAGACTGTACGGGGTGGAACAACTCGTAGGAGCACCCCCCGATATATATACGTCGCTCTCCTTTGAGCATCGTCACTGGCCAGCGATGATGTATGCGCCACGCTGGTGCTACGACGCGCTACGTCATTGCAAAAACAAGACGCGGCCGTGGCTTTTCTGCGGGGGCGGTCAAACTCACACCTTGCAACGGCGGCCAATCATCGCGATCAGATGACTGCGAGGTGGGGCGGCCGGCTTGGCGCGTAGAGCGATCAATCCGAGAGAGGGCATCACGGAATTGGCTCCATGGTGCGATGTTCGGATTTGTGGGGGTTTGCGCTGGGTTTTTGCGCCCAAGTGGCCGTCTCTAGATCGTGTTGGATGGTGGGGAGGCCAGAAACGCGTTTGGGACGGATGGAACGACCTTTTTCAGCTTCATGTTGTTGCATGAGCCTCGTCGATGACGACCTCAAGAAGCTTCCAAGAGGACGAGCCCGAGATGGAATTGCGATGGCCGTGCTTGGTGGTGCTGGGCTGGGGGTTGCTTGAGCTCTCGTCGCGCCTTCTTCTCTATCCTCTGATTGCTTTTCACCAGCCTCCCCTTCTTTGACACACCTTTCGATGCCCATTCCGCCAGACCAACCTCTTCGCGACACCTGGCGCTTCGGTGCCACCTGAGGAGGAAATTACGCGATGATTTGTGGTGCAATCACAGCTTTCGATGTATGTCGATCACGTGAGCCGACAATCACCCCACCTCGACGTCCATACGAGGAGGCTCTCGACTCTTGCTCCTCAATCCCAGGCGGATGTCATCGGACCTGTGGGCAATCTATCTGCCGCTTGGTCGTTCATCTAAACGCGCTGCAGGGGCCACATTCGACATGTTCTGTACATATACCGGCTTGGTGCCGCAGTCTGTACTTTTCGATGTTCGTAAAGGTCGGTCGGGCGAACAGGGCGCCGTAGATGGGAAAAAGGGAGCAGAACGACGATTGGAAGATTCGACCTTCTCTGCATATTGCGGCGTCACGCCTTTTTGTACCGGCCTATGCTGTCGACTCCTTCAACGACCAGGCGCCCCGTATACGATAGCACCACCCTTTCGCGGCGTATGCATCCTGTCGAATCGAGACACACCTGTGCAAAATCGTCCAGCTGGACCGAGTCGCTCGAAGTGCCGGCAAGAAGCAGCTCAGCAACTGTGCCTCTGTACCGCATCGACAAGGCCGATGCTTACAGCGCGCCAATGTTTCTGTCCAGGTAGAGGTTGCGCCACAGCTCGGATGCGGCGTTCGCGTACGAACTACCATAGTAAAACCGACGATCCTGGCCGGTCATCGGACATGTTTCAAATTTTCAACGTCACAACCACCGTATGTTTTTTTTCTTCGCGCGTACACATCCTCTTCCCCAGAGCCATGCGCGCACCGCGTCTGCCATATTGGTCACCGGTAGTAGGAACCCCAGGGACAGGAAACCGGCGAGCCCTCATGTACGCGAACCTGGCCGGAGGAAACCCAGCAACATGGCCCATGTGCCAGAAACTCATGGTTTAATCTATTCGGATGTTGCAAGCGTCCTATACCCCGGTCATCAAACTCCAACACACTGTTAGATGAACATGGTGAATATCACTTGTCAGCCTGATGCCCCAATTGGCAGTTGGCATGCAAGGCCATGCAATATTCCAATGATTTCTCGAAGCCTTCCGTCCAGCCGGATGACCAGACCCCTTCACAAAATCCTCTTGCGAGGTTGATGTCGGCGATTGTTTTACGTTTCCAAGTGCCCGGTGCGCAGTGGACCCACTAGTGAATCGTCGGCACGTGTGCATGCGTCCCCCGAGAACGTCGAATGGTACCTCGAAAATCTCGCGGAGGTGGTACGACCAGCCAATTGTCTTGCTCGAGGAACTAGTCCAACGAGCGGTTAATTGGAGGATAATCTCGACACGTTTAGCCGACAAGCAGGCAGATTCCTAGACGCCCAGCCGCTAGGTCTAGACAGGCCCTGACCACGGTAATAGCGGGTATCCCTCCGGCTTGGAGAACCCCACCGTGGAGGAATTGGGGTTGAAAGCCGGGGTATCGGATTTTTGCGTCGTCTCTATAATACTTGGGGTCCGCCGTCTACTGCTCTCTAGTCGGGAACGACAGTTTTTGAACCCTTTCGCCAAGCAAAAATGGTTAACACGGGACATGGTGGTGATCCGATCGTGACCAGGTTGGTCGAGGAGGATAGGGTGCCGTGGTACAAGAAGCCAAACCTACGATGGATGTATGTCTATCTCTTCCTGTGCTGCATGGGTGTCGAGATGACCTCTGGGTTCGATTCCCAGCTCATCAACACTCTGCAGTTTTCGCAGCCTTTCAACAAATGTAAGTCCTTCTACGATGGAACGTATGAGCGGCGAGCTGACCATGCCAGACTTCGGAGCAGGTTACAAGGACGAGAAGGGCAAATGGGGCATTGAGCCTGCTCTTCTCGGCTTCATTTCTTCCTGTTACCAGCTCGGTTCCATCCTCGCCGTGCCTTTTGCTCCATGGATGAACCAGCGCTTTGGCAGACGATGGTCCGTCATGTTCGGATCCGCCGTCATGGTCGTGGGTGCCCTCCTTCAGGGATTCGCTCAGCACAGTGAGTGGCCGGGCCGATAGTCGGATGAGCTTCACTAACAAATGCTCAGTCGCAATGTACATTATCGCTCGTATGCTCCTCGGTGTCGGTATTGTCTTCGCCATCATCTCTGGATCCGCCCTGATTGGTGAATTGGGTCACCCGAAAGAACGTGCCTTCCTCACCTCCCTCTTCAACGCCTCGTACTTTGTTGGATCGATTCTCGCGGCCGCCATCTCCACCAGGACTGTCGACATTGTCGGAGATTGGAGCTGGCGTATCCCGTCATTGTTGCAGATTGTTCCCTCGCTACTCCAAATCTCCACAGTCTTGTAACTCCTCCGCCTACACCTACTTCCCACAATGTACTAACTCACGTGCAGTTTGATCCCCGAAAGCCCCCGTTGGCTCGTCAGCCAAGACCGCGAAGATGAAGCCTTCGCCGTCCTCACCAAATATCACGCCGAAGGCGACGCCTCCTCTCTCCTCGTGCAAGCCGAGATGTCGCAAATCAAGACCACCATCAAGCTCGAACTCGAACACAGCAAAATGACTTGGATGGACATGGTTCGCACATCAGGTATGCGTCGTCGTGTGCTCATCGCCGTCATGATGGGTCTCTTCACCCAGATGAGCGGCAATACCCTCCTCTCCTACTACTCCAACCTGCTCTTCGAGATGATGGGGTATACCTCCAACTACGCCAAGACGCGCATCAACATCGCCAATCAATGCTGGAGTCTGCTCAACGGCGTGGTCATTGCCCTCACAGTTACGCGGTTCCGTCGACGATGGATGTTTATGCTGTCCTCCGCCTCGATGCTGCTCGTCTTCATCGGAATGACCACCTCATTCGAACGTCTTCAATTCGCCAAGGAACACAAGTTCGTCAACAAGAGTGCAGCCATCGCCGCCCTGTTCTTCTACTTCGCCTACGCGCCCTGCTACAACATCGGAAACAACTCGCTGACGTACACGTTCCTCGTCGAAATCTTCCCCTACGCCCAGCGCACAATGGGTATCGGTATCGAGCAGATTTTCGGCAAGCTGGGAGGTTTCTTCTCGACCAACGTGAACCCCATCGCGCTCAAAGCCATCAACTGGAAATTCTTCGCCATCTACTGCGGTTGGATCACTTTTGAGTTCATCACCGTATATTTCTTGTACCCGGAGACGTACAACCGTACCCTGGAGGAATTGACATTCTGTAAGTTCGCCCGCCATCAACTGGGTTTCCACTACATGGATGGGCAATGCGCTAACGATTACGACAGTGTTCGAAGATCAGGAACTTCAGGAGAAACAGGCGGCGGCGGTCGAGAAGCAGCTTCACGAGGTGGAGCCCGGTCATGTCCTTTCCGGGGAGAAGGGAAATACGACGGCGATCGAGCGCTCGGTTTGAGGGGCGAAGGGGGAAACATCGTGGATGGGGGTGCGTTGATGCTTTGTCTTCCTAGTCGGGGTGTTTCTTTCCCGCTTAATTGCTGGATACTGGATACAATTGGTTGTCTACATCGTATGCGCTGCATTGCCGTAATAGGAATAGTATGCTTTCAATGTGGCTTTGTTCAGGGATGTTGCCAATACGTATGTAGCCTGCAGGCCCCGAACCTTGAGGCGTAGGTACATGGTATTTACATGCGATCGTGTATCATGTGATTGGTCATCATAATGGGGCTTGAATCTTGTAGGATCGATGGCTTTACGCGTTTTCTGACAATATTGCACTCAAGTACCTCCTTAGTACAAGGTCCGTGCGGTGAGAACAGATCAAGCGCGAAGCGGGAAACCGATTCTGCTCGCCGTTATCCCATGGTCATGCCTAGGACCAGCCTCGTGGCTGTCCTACGAATAACAGTCTATTAATTCTACTTGACGCATGAGTAGTCAGCCCAAACCATCCGGCTGTTACGCCCTGTACCACACTGGTAAAAATCGGTGATTCAAGGATCACGTGGATCTTTCGGTCTTGATCACCCAATTAGATACGTTAGAAGTGGATCTCAACAAATAAGAAGTCCAGTGGCGAGAAATTGACCGACGCGCATGAGTATCTAGTCAGGTTCCCCACGAGGTACGCGAATCAGCGCATTGCGCGCACGGACACGGTACCTATCATAGCCTTTCATGCCCCACATTGGTCGAGATTTCCGTCCGCAACGGTCCGCTCTTTACCTTTATAAACAAGCTGCAATCTTCCACAAACCATTCGAATATCTAGTATCAACCGTGGCACCATGACCTCTTATCTCGGCCAACAAGAACGCTTCGAGCTTGCAGAAGCTCAGTGTGGCTTCATGCCAATTGTCGTTTTGACATCGTTGTTCCAAAATTGCTCGGCCCAAGACACATATACCACGATATCACAGAACGTCAGCGAAATACTACGAACTTATCCACTCCTAACAGCAAGCGTCGCCGATAGATTGACGAGAAAGCCGCGATGGCAGGCCAGTAACGCAACATCGGGAGTCAGCTCGGTGGTCCATCTCGAAGTGTCGAGCATGCTGACTCCGGAGGACGTCATAAGCGAGGAGGAAGAAAAAGGTCTGGCATTCGACCTAGATCATGGACCTTTATGGAGGGTGGGCATCTACAATGCAACCGCTTCCCCTGGCTGCTTCGTCGCCTTGACGCTTTCACACGTTCTTATGGATGGGAGTGGGGCACTCGAATTTCTAAGGCTCATCCTCCGAAAACCCCCGTTGGACAACAACTTCAAAAGCGCCGTTACTTCCTGGCCACGAGCTGAAGACACCATGAATATGTGCCCAACATATTTGGAGGCAGCACGTGCAATTGGACAGGATATCCTGGCTACCTCGCTCCCTTCTTTCATTCAAGGGCCATTTCGCAAAGCTTCCTTTTGGCCTACAGCGAATCTACTTGGCAAAAGTCCGGTTGAGTGCAGAGCTCGCAGATACAAACTCGATTTCGGGAGCTTTGGGAACTCGATTATCTCTGGCTTGAAAAACTTTAGCACTCTTTCTGGTGCTGGCTCAGTGCAGAGCCTTATCCATACGGCATGCTTGATGGCCCTTCTCTCGGCCTCCTCCGGAACGAAGTACCGTAATGGCCCACCGGAAGCCATCAACACAGAGACACCGATTGCATTCCGCAATGCGGAACTTGGTCATCCCCCGTTACTTGGAAACTACACGGGATTAGCCAACTTCTCGATGGGTTTGGAAGGAATCAAAAGCCAGACAATCCATCAAATTACATCAGAATACCATTCGTGCATACATTCTACGGCGGGCAGAGAAGCAGCAAAGCGGCAAGCGGGCATGCTTGGACTAATACCCGACATACCATATCTAAGCACGCCGTCTTTCACCGCGCAAGGTTCGAAGATCATACCATGTCCAACGGGGTTCGAGACTTTTTTGACCCAGCAGGGCGCATCAGCTCTACCTTACCGCAGCTCTTTTGCCGTGTCCAATCTCGGCCTGTTGAAGCTAGAAGAGGCTTCGCAAGAATTCAAGAGCAACTTACAAGGTCTGTGGTTTTCACAATCGCCCATGCCGTGGGGCGTTGCCCTTTATGTTGATGTTGTCGGCTGTTCCGTCCAGTCTTCTTCCGACCCTGAGCCCCACGCTGAGCTTGGCGTTATCGTGTCTTGGTTGGATGGTGCCATCGACACAGAGCTAGCGGAGAGGTTTGGGCGGGCATTGTCGACGAGAATTGAAAGTATTGCTAGGGCTGGCAGCACCGGTGCAGATGCCGTGGCTGTTCTCAAGAATGCCACGTGGCGAGAACTGGAGGCAGGTTCAGATGCTGATAGCTAAGAATTAGACTTGCTTAGCATTGTCGAGTTATGATACCTACCAGCAATGCTAGCCGAAAGACTTTCCGGAATCCACAGTTTACGCTATGGTGTTACAGTTCTGTTCTTGTGGTTGCAAAATTAGGGCCTGTTTAGTGCCGCCAAATACAAGGGGGGGTTATACGTACGGATTCAACTCCATTCAAGCGAGGTCCCTGGACTGTGGAAAGTGTATCCGGACTGTAGACACACAGCTATGTTTACAGCGGACAACCCGCACATACGGAGCCGAGAACACCATCACGTACCTGAACACGAGGAGAGCGGTGATATTCATATTGCTCTTGGAGACATAGACAGGACTTCACTAATGCAATCATCACCTCCAATCCCACCTCCCGACCATTACCAATACCACCAACGACACGCATCCAACATCTCCATCTCACCTTACACCTTATCGCCGTCACCCTTCGTCAACTCCCTCCAAGCGGCCCTAGATCGCATTAATTCATATCCCCATCGCTATATTCATCAGGCTGACTTACCTCCGCTTCTCATACCTCCACTGTCTAGCATCCACCTTCCTCAAGCCCTGGACAGCCTTCTTCTTCCCCTTGGCCTTCTCTTCGTCCTCCGTCTCATCAGACTTCTGCGCTGCCTTTGCTGCCTTGATCTTCTTGTAGGCCCTGGACTTATAGTAGGCCTGCGATCCGGGGATGTCTTCCGGGCCAGAGTCCCACGTGTACTCGCAAAGCGGCGGGTACGTCTCTGGCTTGTATTTTGCTGGTTTGAGGGTGGGAGACGGGGCTGCCAAGGTGGCGGGGGAGACAGGGGAAGAGTTGGTGGCGATTGGAGTGGGGTGGCGGCGGGGAGTCTTCGGACGATTATCGTTGGTATTGGGGACCGAGACAGAGATCGAGGAGTTGGATGGCTTGATGGGTCTATTCGGAATAAACCCAGCAGCAATGTACGGGTTGATGTATTCAGGCTGCGCATACGGCGGAGCAGAGTATTGTCCGGGAGGAAGTTGGGTATAGGGACCGTAGCTGTTCATCATGGTGGTTCCCGGAGCATGCGAAGGCCTATGGACGTAGGTCTGGGCAGGATTCCATTGTATCGGCGTATGCTGGCCCTGGCTAAGCCCGACGGGACCACGCGGCGTAATCGGTGGAGCTAATTTGCCAGTGTACGGGAGCTCATGCGTCACCGGTAAGGTGTCGCGATTAAGTCGATATGGCAAGCTGGCAGATGGGGCGCGAGTTGGAGCCGGAGAAGTTGGGGCGACAGGGGCGACGCTGCCACTGACCATCGGGCTCACGCCTGCGCCAGAGTTTGATAGAGAATGCTTCGGCGACATAGCGTGCGTCTGCTTTTGCTTGCGGGGTGAGTAGGGCGAGACGTACTGCTGTGGCTGCTGCTGCCGCTGTTGGGGTAGTGATGAAGGCAGCCTAGCTGCAGTAGAGGCAATATACTCAGCTACCCTGTTGACCTTGTCGACGGCCAATTGGGAGGCGTTTGCCTCGACTTTCTTGGCTGTTGCAAACGGTGCTGCGAAATGAGAGGTTGCTTCAACACCCAAGCTCTCGTCTTTACCTTTCTCTCCTCTAACAGCAGGCGCCGAGTCACCTTGTTCGAGCTTGGTCGGAATCATAAACTGCCCCAAGTAGAATCCTTCAACCGGATTTCCTGCTTGACTCGCTCCCAGGGTATACATAACTGATGCGGGTATCGGTCGGAACACAAGCTCACCTTGGGTGTAGGCAGGGGCTGGAAAGGATTGAGACTTTGTGAAGGGGTTCTCATTACCTGGGGTCTTGACATCCTTCCCCGCTGCCATCTTAATGGCCTCTTCATCGTAGATCTCGAAGTCGCTCACAGGCCGATTGCGATTGCGTTTCGTCGGCGTAGGTAGGGCCAAAGATGTCTGCGTAAGAGGTGTCACGCGGCGGTGGCCACCGTTGGAATCTTCTGCTGACCTCATTGTGAAGCTCTTACTTGCAAGGCGGTGGAAAAGATGAAGAAGTGGGTAAGGTTGCAGGTGAACTTGTAGACTTCAAAATAGTGGGCGTTGATCGACGAGACTGGAAGGCAACGGCACTAGCCAAATCGGGACGTGCAAACACAACGCTAGCGCGATATTGCGAGATGGGAAATAAACAATCTATGGGAAGGAAGGAGTTTTTTATGTGAAAGTTTTATATGTATACGGCTGTCATGAGAATTGAACTTGACACCGTACTAATTTCTCAACGCCTACCGTTCAAAGAAACGGGATCTGCTCACTTGACCCAATCCTTGTCGCGCAAAAGGCATCCTCTATGAACAAATGTAAGCAAAAGGCTTGAGAAGGAGGCACTCTTATCCCCTACCTTCCAGAATTGGTCCTTGGTGTGTCAAGGAGCAGTGTTATACTCTGAGAAAAGTCAGTACTTTGATTGAAACATCTGTAGGTGCGAGATGAAAGAACACATATAGTCAAAGAACATGTCAACTTCCTTGGCTGTAAAGTAGAAGAGAGGGATCAGTATCGGCTGGTTCGCATCGAGCACATGGCTTTATTGAGGTGTTGCATACTGCATCCCAACGGATTGAGGATATGAAATGGCGAAGCGCGGGGTAGCTTGAGGATATGCGGAGTGGGTGCGCGAGAGCTGGTGATGTTGCGAATCCAAGACTGTAGTAGAATAAATAAGAAAATACGTAGGCAGACCACAATCGACAACGGGGAGGGTATTTTGCAGCTTCGAGGCCATAACAGTGTTAGTATGTCGACTCCAGTGTTTGATTGTGATATAATAAGGATCGCTTACGTATTTGATGTTTAGATATTCGCCTGCCAAATACCGCACTAGCTGCGAGTAGTGGTTAAGGTTTGGTGTCCGAATATAGAGTTGTGGTTTTGAAATGTGGCTGTAAATTTTAATAAACTTCGTAGGATTGCAGATATGAAGAAGTTGAATGTTAAGATCCTCAAGCTGTTCCTCAGTGCTTTCCATCTCTTTAAGGGCATTCACCCTATTTTCGAAGTACGTCTTATCAGGGTTGTTGTAATCGACGGGTATGACAGGCTCGCCTATGAAGAATTTCAGAATGACTTTGAGTCCCACAGGACTCCACCCCGTTTTCGAAGCGGGTATGAGTTCACCAATCCTCGTCAATTTGTGTAAAATTCACGCCCTCTCTTTTGTGGTAGCACCGTCATGTGCCATCACAAGCGGTATGATCATAAACATACCACCTAGCGGTAAATATTGTTCGGTTTTTTCATATGCGTTGAGAATGTGCTAGCGGGTCTGAATGCATTGGTTATGGAGATTGTCGAGAAGCGAAACTGGCGGGTTTGGAGTAACGAATTTGGTAAGAGTAATGTTGATATTGAGCAAGAAACCCAGTAGGTAACGCAGAGCTGACAATCGGATGACGAAGTAAACTGATATACCTTCTGTACGAAGTTGTCCATGTAGAGATAAGGAACTTCAATGACATCCATCTTATTCTGGACTTTCAAAGTGGTGCAGCACGTCAACCATCCTTCAGGATATATAAAATCATGAGGATCCGGTGAGCAACCAGGCTATGTCAGGCACACAGCGAATCAGCTGAGAAATCCAGGAGCTGAGGAGGGGCTTGGCAGCGACTCCGGCTTACGCATGATGAGCGCCGCTGGTCGCGTTGCCACACTGTTCAGTGACGATGACGAAATCGCATCGTCTATACTGAAACAGGAAATTCGCGGGTAGACCCGCCACTGCAGGTATACAATATTACGCGCACTTTGGTGTGGAGAGATATCGTTTAGGTTTGCAATAGGTCTTCATAGGTCGTCATGGGGAGGCCCAAGATGTGAACAACCGTCATTTTGACATAGGTAGTGCTAAGGTAGAGAGGAACGTTGATAGGGGTAAACCTCTGGGAGTGGTGAGGGGAAGAGGAGTCGTCGCTTTCAGAGGATCCAGCACAGCGCTAGCTTAGTCATCCACATCTCGCGCCCCAGATGACGCTGTTCGTGCGCATCATGAACGTGGCGTTGGGAATGCAACTGTCACTGCAGGCATTTGGCTACGAAAACTGTCTAACATATCAGTTGACGAAACATCCTTCGCGCTTCTCGGCCTCCCATTCACTTACCTGGCTCCCGAATGACCGCCTTAATCACGTGCCCTCAATGCACCATTAGCATCTTTTAAGCGTGCGTCGTTGAACATGATCGTTCTTCGAAATGATGAGACTAGCTGCTAGTGAGGGCGAGCAATATTCAGGACCAATTCAAGCAAGGAATTCATTGGCCACTGGATAAGGGAGCAGTGCCAGCGATTGGATCGGGAGATTGACATCACATGATTCTACATCTAACCCACAACGCGCACTCAAGCAGTAGCTGTCGCGATGTCAATCAACTTCCCATAATTTGGTGTCCCCAGCCCTGTCGCCGGATCCCACCCGCTCACAGCGCTAAACCCAGCATTGGAGATGACACCACTACACCCGGTAATCTCCCCACTTGTGATATCCGTAAAGCCACTACTCGCCGTGCCATACAACCAAGGGTTCAAAAACCCCAGACCCTTCTTGCCAGCTTTGATCCTCGAACTGTTGATCAATTGAAAGATTCCTGCGGTTGTGGGTGCAGAGCACGAGGTTCCTGAGACGGAGGTTGCGCGGCCGCTGACGACGATGATGAAGTTTGTTGCTTGAGCGGAAATATCGGGGTATGCACGCCCGGACGCGTTGAAGTAGGATGTTACGGAGCTGTGGGTGGTGTCGGTGGTCAGCCAGTTGGAGACGGTGGTTTCTTGGTACGAGGGTCGGGCAAAGATCTCGGAGAAACCGCCGCCGCCGGACGACCATGCGGATTCAGGCGAGTTTCCTGTCGTGCCTCCGATAGTCGTGACCCAGGGGCATGCAGCCGGGAATGCGGTCGTAAAGGATGACTTTCCGTTCAACTTGCATGTGTCTCCGACTCCTGAATCTCCAGAAGAAACGAGGATTGAGACGCCGCGGGCACCGAGCTGGGAGAAGAGGTTGCACGCATTTTGTGCGTAGGCGAGCGGCACGGTGGCTTCGTCGTCGCCGTAAGAGATGGATAGCGTGTTGGGCAGTGAAGCATCTGGGAGCGCGAGCAGATAGTTCAAGAACTCGAGATATGGCTCATTTGTGTTGGTCCCGGATCCGATCCATTGTCCGCGTCCGGCAGTGCTGTAGTATGTCATAGGTATAGAACTGGAGATACTTCCTGCATACTGCACATCCAAGTTTGCCTCCACGCCGGCTGGAGAGGTCGGGCAGGTACCGCCATTGACACCAGTACAGGTAAATGTTTTCGCTTTGTTGGAGAAATAAGCATAGCTATTAAGGAAAGTAGTGAAGTCAGACTTGATGGCATATTCCTCGAGAAATCCAGCAACACCAAGGAGACCAGTCGTTTGGTTCGCAGCAGAGGCGAAATTGTACAGGTTTGCGAGACAGGTGGGCGTTATGCGGGTTCCGGTACAGCCGGGCACTGCTTGAACGGCTTCGATGATCATCTCTTCTTCGCTGATGGGGTGGTGCTCTGAGATGGTGGAGCGGAGCTGTGAAAGGCCGAAGAATGTTGTCGGTTGGACCATGTCAACATGTCCCATTAGAACAGAAGGAAGGCTGTACGAAAGGGTCCGGAGGGTCTTTTCCGAGGTACCGGCGCGGACTGCTTCTGTTAGGCTTGGAGGTCTTTCTACAGGTCGAGAATCACGTACCGAAAGTGCTGTACTCCGTATTGAGCAACTTCTCGATCGTGTTTACACTCGCATCGACAGTGACATAGTCACCTAGCACGGAAACCTTGGCCTCTTCATTTGATACCGATCTCTTCAGCCAGTCTACGACAAGATTGGTAGACTCTTCTCTCGGCGCAATCATGTCGAGAATCTCGCGATGGGAGAGATAATTGCCGTATTCAGCGTGGCCGGGAGTGGCGATGTTCATGGCGCGCTCGTGAAATCGAGCCATGTTTTGGTTTGCCAGATGAATCTTGAGTGTAATGGTAGTCGCATCTTTGTCGACAAAGGCGGAAGAGTCTTTTACCCAGCCAGTTGGAGGAGACTCGAGTTTTTCAATGACGACATTGCTGGTCGGTCGCGCGAGGCCAAAGGCTGCGAGAAAAGCGACCGCGCTGAGGGTCTTGAGGACGAACATGATAGTGAATTCGCCAAGGGACAGGAAGACGACCCAAGAAGAAAACGCGAAGAACTATCGTCGTCTGAGAAATTCGGGGAGGGCTGGTCACATCCTCTTATACCCAGCCATTTGATACACGAGCTCAATATGTACGAACCAAAACGAGCAAGTAATACTGAATACCCCACGGTGATCCCCCCAAGTGCGGAAGGAGGGGTATGTTGTCTGTAGGTATTCGGTCCTGGTGGAGCTAGAACCGCCGCGGGAATATTGGATATAATGCATGGGTATCTAAAGCTTAGCGATTGATTGGCAAAGCTTGAGCAGGCTTCCTATTGCGGCTTCGCACGATCGGCAGGGCTTATCGCGGATCAGAAAGCTTGATTGTGTGCTGGAGCGGCACGAGGCTGGGTTGGGCAGGTCGATGGAGGTATGAGGCATGGGACCGTGGTATTGTGAATTTGAACGCCGTGCTACGAAAATGGACGATTGGGACGATATCAAGGCACGCCGGTCCCAAACTTCGCGGATGCTTGAACTTGCAGCTTAGCCATGGACATGCGCAACAAGTACAAGACATAGTCTTGAGTCTACCGTCAGAGAAAACTGTTACATTTGATACCAGTGTTTCAGGCTGTTGTACTTGAACTCTGGGGATCGATCGTTCAGGCTGCAAGTCAACCTGACTTGGGTTTTATCTCGGCTGACTTGACTATACCTAAAAAGGAAGTTTAAATGTTAATTTTTAAGTTATTTTTTATCATTAAGTTTTAAATAGGGTTAGAGCATAGGATTGAGGATTTAGAATGGGGTTTAAAACAATTTATCCTATAGAAGTAAGAGTCAAGTCAACCGAGGTAAAGCTCAAGTTAGGTTGACATGCCGCCACGAGATCGTTCGCCATGCAAAAAGCACGTGAGCAAAATAAGGCGCTTAGCGTGTGCGCACGGCTCTTACCTTGACAACAGCCGCTACACTTCACCATCCAACCACCCATTCACATATCACATCTACCATCGGCACTGAAAAGCACAGTTTCTTGTTCATAAATTTGTTCAGGCTATAATGAATCGAAGCCACGCTTAGGGATTCAGGCTGTGTCTAGCCGCCGCTGCGCCTCACCGTGTCGCGTGTTATTCCGCGTGTTTTTCAGCACAGTCAACGACTTCCCATCAGCAAACACCTTGCACAATTTGTCGAATAACTACAATTACGGAACGTTCTATCAATCTTACCTTTTGCCGCTAAAATGACTTTAGCTATCGCCAAAGCAAAGCTAGACCCCGATCTTCTCAAACTCATACCAAGCGTAGACAGCATGGAGTGGGTAGATTATCCAGATGCCTCGCCACCCAAGGCTCTTGTCATCGGCCATCAATCCGGAATGCCTATTCTCGCGTCTCTCGCTTTCCTGACGGGACAGCAGAAGTCCCGTTTATTACAGTTTGCTCTGGGCCATGAGAAGCTTAAACAAAGCGAGGTTATCAAGAGAGACCTTGTAGAGCCATTTAAATACTTCAACACACTTGCCTTAGCGCCAAAGCAGACGAGGATTATGTCTCTTTTTATCAAGTTCTATTTCTACGAGGCAAAAATGGTGCAGTCAGGTCTGGGAGGAAATGGGGATCATATGGGTAAGCTCTCAACTTTTAGTTCTTGGCTCTGGAATCGATTGCTCACTCCTATTGCCATGAATAGGAAAGATGATGAAGCGTGGATTGCTAAGTATACGAAGAGCAAAGAGCGCGGCTTCGGGACATGATTCAGACAGGTCAACGGTCGATGAAACGGATGAAGAAGAGTACGACGCAATGCCTCCAGACCCTGAGACGGTCGAAGAGAATGAGAGACATGAGCCTGCTTCGCGCACCTTCCGAAACCTCCGCAACTCACGGGCCAAACCTGCAGACTACGAAAAACTCGTCAAAGTCCTTGCAGACAACAATGAAATGCATCTCCTCGACAACCTCCCGTTAATCAGCGAGATGCAGTTTTCACCACAAACCAACGCCTTGTTCGTCGGCAAGAGAGGAAACCAAGATATCCACGCATACTTCCACCACAACAAGAGCAACGCCTCAGAGATTCGCTTCTTCTTCCAAGGTACTAAAGGAAGGACATATTCGCTCCCGACGGTTTCATTTGCCAACCAACGTATCTTGCATCCTTTTAACAAAACTTACAAGGAGGACGCTACCTACATCAACAAGCAGGAAGAGGCCCGCTTAACAATCCTTGTTACGTGGTACTTCATTGCCGCGGGTGTAGCCAAGAACATCTTGATGGAGATCGAAGACTATCCTGATAGGTTCCGTGCCATGCTTGCGTACATTGCTCTACGAATGGGTCCTGCGGCTGTGAAGCCCGGTCATTCTGGCGCATCAAAACATGACTTGGTGGATGAAGAGGGGATACAATCCACGCTGCGGGAGCGCCCCGTCTCAAAGGATGACTCGGAAGTCACCACCCGCTCGCTGCCGCAGAGTTTCCAAAACTCTACTCCATCAACTACTCAGCATACACCGAAGGCAAACAGAAAGCGGACCGCCGAACAAGCCCAGGTAGATGATCTCGAGAAAACTTTCCATGCGGACCGTGACTTGACCAAACAACTTAACGAAATGGATGACGAGATTGACACAATTGAGCTCCGCAGGCAGGCTCTCATGAACCAGCGATCGAAGTTGCTCGAGCAGCGGAAGGATATCAGGAAGAGGTTGAAGCGACAATCCCTGGCTCTTGAGGTTACAAGCGATGATGAGTCGTGATCAGACTCAGTCGCACGATATTCGAAACCAACTTGAACTTCACCCAACATTCCAAAACATGTCAGCGACATCTTGAGGCTGTTTCGCGCCGATAACGAACCGTGTTCTCAATATTTGGTTGACTTGACGCTGGGTACACCCGCTTTTTCCTTCATATCCCTTGGGATCCCTTCGGAGACATTTGTGGCGGGTACATATTTGGCAAATTCCCACTTCTTCACTTATTGTTCCATAAATATCCGTTTTCCCAATGCTGCCAGATTTTACGTCCGTCGCTTTCGAGCACTGGCCCTAGCCCAACACAGACTAGACTGATGTATGTATTAATCAATACTTCGCCTAAATCGACTTGCATACTGTAATGATTTCCTCTCGACATTCTCCCCTCTTCAACATTCGCTCTTTCCGCAACTCTTTCTTTCGTTACCCTCACCAAAACGTGGAAATGAAGCATACCCTCTCCCTCGTCTGCCTCACGGCATTCCTCTTCCTCTTCGGCGAATCCCTGCAACCGGCTCCCCGCATTGAAATCTACGAGCGCGTCATCTGTCAACACCACTTCCAGAACTCGGTCAGCTATGAGAACGGGGACTGCAAAGTTGCGCCAGTACAGCAAGAGTTAGCTATCCTCATCGGCATCGAACGTCTCTCCATCATCATTCCAACCCTCCTCGCACTTCCCTTTGGCGCGCTCGCAGACCATCTCGGCCACAACACCATCCTCTCCCTCGCACTCTTCGGCCTATTTCTAGAAGAATCATGGCCATTCATCATCTGCTGGTTCCCTACCATCTTCCCTGTCCGACTCATCTGGCTCCATTTCCTCTTCAGTTTTATCGGCGGCGGAACAACCGTCATCGTTACCCTGCTACATGTTATTATCGCGAAAGTTGTCAGCGAGGAGGAACGAACGAAGGTGTTTTTTCGGGTTAGAGCGGCGGGTGTCGCGGCGTCGATTTTGGGGTATGCGATGGCGGGATTGATGATGAAGAGGGGGAGCGCTTGGGTGGCTTGGACGGTGGGTAATGTGAGTTTGGCGCTTGCAGGGGCTGTGGCGATGGGTATACCGAAGACGACTGGATCGGAGGAAAGGAACGTATCCTTGGATGGTGACGATGAATATGAAGAAGAAGAAGGAGGAGATGCGAAGGCTGGTCTGAGATGGCACGAATGGGGCGGTGCTGCGCTTGGCTTGGTGAAACAGACACGAGATATGGTCTTGCGCAACAGACGTGTACTCGTTCTTCTGGCATCGTGCTTTATGTGTCAGCTTGGGGGCGATAGTGTCGGGCTTTTGCTGATCATCTATGTGTCAAAGCGGTTTGGTTGGAGTTTTGCGGATGTAAGTTCGACTTCTAATTTACACGAGCGTACACTAATGATGACTTTTAGGCCAATATGCTTAACTCGCTGGAGATGGCGTTCGAGTTTCTTTCCCTTGTTCTCCTTCTCCCGCTCCTCACGTCTTTCCTTTCCAAGCGAGGTCTACCCGCTTTCTTCAGCAACAAGTACACCGCGCAAGCCAGCATTCTAGCATTGGCCTCAGGGTGCATTTGTATCGCGCTAGCACCCGTTGCCGGAATAGCTATCTTGGGTAACTCAACCTCCTTCCTACATCCTTCCTCGATACTGTCCCCACTGACTCCATCGTATAGGTTTAATCATAATAGCATCCGGCGCGGGCCAGGACTCACTTCTCCGCTCCCTCGCCACAGACATGGTGGATGCGAGTGAAGTCAGTATCGTCTATTCGGCGATCACAATTGTGCGTAATATTGGTAGTTCGGTGTCTGGGCCGGTATACGCAGGGCTTTATGGGGCTGGGGTACGTGCGGGAGGTATATGGTTGGGCTTGCCGTTTTTGGTTGCTGGGGGGATTTTTGCGGTGGTGGTGGGAATGTTAGGGGCTTGTGGAGAGGCTTCGGGGTATGAGGAGTTGTCGCAGGAGGAGGGATGTGAAGCTTCTTCGTTGACATGAATGCTGGACATGAAAGTGTGCTTGTCATTCCAAGTCTGTATTAGGCTACAGCCCCTTGGAATTGTTGGCAGTTCTCGTTCCACACTGTAGACATTCTAGCTGGACTATTCATATACGCCGCTATCAACTCGTTGAAAGCTGAAAAACCAACATTCCAAGGCGAGGATTGTATATAAGAGACCCGTTATGGATAGAAGCTAATACGATGTTTACTCATTCGCCAACACACTACAAAAAGCATTGAACAAATTTGTTACAGCTCTCTCACGTACTTCCTCCCACCCAAAGGATTCACTGTCACTCAATCTATAAATGTTCATATGATCAGAAATTGCCATTTTCTAGTGAAACCATCCACAACCCGCCAAATGCAAGGTCCCTCAGGAGAATCAACTCATAGTCACAAAAGAATGTACAAAGACAATTCGCACCCCTCACTTTCCGTCACATCGCCAACCCCCAGGTATCTCTATTGATCCAACAACAACTCATGCAACCCCATCATCTAAAACAAAGCAGCACTCGTTGTGGTAGGTCTGCTCGTCGGGAAAGGCGGGAAAGTTCCATTCGGCGGTGGACCACCTGGACCACCAGGACCTCCAGGACCTCCAGGGTTCGGGTTCGCGACACCGCCGTTCTCAGTCCAAGTAGCAGCTGCACTCACCGTCTTGTTGATCCTGGGGTCGAGACCGAAAGCGATCCAGCCGAACAGACCCTCTGAGACGTCGTTACCGACGAGCGAGTAGTGCAGGACAGGGTCAGTGCTCGCGGCTTCTTGGGCGAAGATGCCGTCTTGGGCGTTGGTGGTGAGAGGTTGTGTGTTGGTGTTGTAGGGAGCTGTGGCTTCGACGAGCGAGATGAGGGATTGGTCGAAGAAGAGTTGGCCGACGTGGGAGATTGTGCCGCCGCTGAGGGTGTTATTCGGGAGGAGGGTGGCGTTGTGGTGGGCTAGGACTGCAGTTGTTTTTAGCAAAATGCTCAATAGGCTGTGCGAAAGGCATGAATGGTGTGGATTTCAGTGTGCTTACCGTGGATGTGGGCAGTACGGCCAGTATAGTGACCGGGGAAAATAGTGTCGAATATGACCACTCCGTCAGCGTCACTTCCCTGGATACCGCGGATAGCGGTGTTGTTGAGGTTGCTTGGGTCAGAATTGCCGTTGCCGTTTCCACCAGCAATGCCGCCGTATACACCCTATGAAGATGAGCAGATGCTCTGGACGAGAGCTTAGCACGACTTACGGTAGCATTAGTGGACCATTGCTCTAGGTACACTTCGGGCACAGGCTCGCAAGTGGTGACATCGATGATCTGAACCTCGTAGGTCAGACTGACACCAGTCTGTCCCTCACTGACGTCGCGGCGAACAAGCTCTCCGGAGACATCTACTAAACGTCAGTACATATACTTTCCCGGCATCTCCTGTCCCACATACAGTAAGGACCTTCAGTAACTTCAGGAGTGAGGATGCAGGAGCTGTTGCTACCGAACAAGATATCGGCAGGGGTTTCCTCGCTGTAAGTCTCATTGGATTTGTGGTCGGTGTTCAAAACATCATCAAGGTCGCGGGCTTTGAGGGCTCGCTTGACACGGAGAGTATTGAAAGCGGCCTTGCGGCGAGCAATATTGGCCGCCTCAACGCCACGAGCCTTCAGCTTGTCGGCGCAGTGAGCCAAAGAACGGTACTGCAACATGTTCAAGGACTCGGAGCGCTCAGCAGCCTCAGCGCGGACATCGTGGCCTGGGTGGGCGGCCACGATAGAGAAAGAAGCCGCGAGGGCAAGAGACTTGGCGAGAACGACCATTGTGATAAACGACTTGAACGAAAGTCTGTGTCTGATGAGGCTTTGGCAGAAGCAGTGTTCTAAAGTTCTTATAGGCGTCTCTGATTCACAAGCAAAAGCCCATTCCACCCCGGCATGCCGTGCATCCGCGCAAGAGTCTGCATGTTTAGATTTCTGTCCTCCCCGTGTTTGTTGCTTGGCTGTGATTTGAGGTTGATCGTCGGTATAGGCACATAGGGTCTGATCAACAATATGGCGAATATGTATTTGGACGTTGGGACAAGCAGTTGCCGTGGCCGCAGGCACGGACATCATCAATATCCTTGAGGTATAGCGTGGAACCGGTCAAAAACCATCGGGGAAATAATCGTAAATGGCGGTTTGCCCGATTGCGCTACGATGATCACCCTATACGATAGCTTGTTCGCCGTGCGCTTCGGTAAAATGGGAAGGCATCTAAGGATGCCAAGCGGATGCGTCGTAAGCCATATCAAAAGTACCTGGAATAATGGTCCAATCGAGTTTTGAGTAGACGCAACGTCTAGGATAGGGAAAAGTAAAGCGGGGCCATTTTGGGGGCTTACTTATGGAAGGAATTCGATTGGCCCCCTTCCGATGCATTGTAAGCGAATATGCATCGTGAAACGCTGCATTCGATGCTGGAACTTGTCAGTTCAAAGGGGAGGAGAAGGAGATTTGAGCAAGGTCCAGAAGGTGGGACAGGAAGAAACGAAAGATATGCAGTGAACGTAGATTGGCTAACAGGCCCAGTATGCAATCCTCGTTATGCACATAGCGAAACAGGGCGATAGTGCTGGCAAGAGCCTTGTGCCATCGGACTCCGATTAGTCGACAGATAACGAGTTTATGCGGCGTTGAGAAGATCTCTCATGACTCGCCAAGTCGTGGGGTCGTAGTGCAACGTATACACTGCACGGAGTGATAGCCGGGTCAAGATGTCAATCAGTTCCACAAGAAGACTGCCATCGAGATGGGCTGTTGCGCTCAGAAAGTATTTCCACGAACCTGCCCCATCGTCTTGAGGTTGTGGTTCTTCCAAATGACGATAGAAACAAACTTTCTTTGCGCCTCCGCATAAGCGGCAATAATTGCTTCTCGTATGGGCGAACCCCACTCGTAGCCGAGCTGGACTGTGATGTCACCATAAATCGACATTGTATCGGCCTTTGCTGAGTCGGGAAGGAACTTGACGAGCGCTAGGGACAACAGGTTCGTCCATATGGCGCCAGAAATTGCGAGTCCCACTCTAGATACCATGGAGGCGGAGAGGCCGTGAAGGGCAAGTGCAACTTCCCGGCGTCCAACGGACGTTATTGCCGCAAGTGGCACAGCAGTCGTAAGCATACCACCCGCTGTACCGTTAAGAGTTTGGCACATGGTGATGTATTCAACGTTTACGTCTGGCCGGCGAAGGTAAACGAGCAAGCCTGTTTGACAAATTGTCAGCGAACACCGTACAAATTCGATTTAATGTCGATGGCACTTCAAAGGTAAGAGCAGCAATAAATCCTGCCGTAAGTCACTTACCAGTTCCCAAGGGGTCAATGCTTCAAAATGAACGAGCCTTACAGTCCAGTAATTGGCGTGATGACTGCAGATGACAAAGAGTAACTTTCTAGGATGTACCCAGCGTCACGCATGCTCATACGGTTAACGACTTAGAGATATGACGAGGGGTATATGTGTCAGTAATGAATCAGCAGCGACCGAGCACGCATACGCGAATCGATTCCAACATCTTGTACTTGATGCAGAAGGAACAGCGTTATGGTCAAGCGTCAGCAACGGGTTGCACTTACTAGATTGAAATGTACATGGTGAAGTGACAGACGCATGAACCAAGGATTATTCTATCCTTCAAATACCTCCACGGCAGAAACTGAATCGGCGCAAAGTATCTCTCCCGCACAGTGAAGGCTGCGAAGCAGAAGACTCTGATGACTATTATCGAGATCATACTAGCGTCCTTCCATTTGTCTTTCGACGAAGAGACGAGATTCATGGATAGAAAGACGAGGTCGGAGTGTAGTTCAGACCGAACATAACACTTCGATTGCGAAGGGAAGCCATGTCAGACAGGACTACATCAAGGATGTAGCTGAGTCCGGTATGGCCAATCCAGTAGAAGGCGGCGGCGGCATAGGTCTGGACGTTGCGGCAGACAGCTTTCATAATCACCCCTGTTGCAAATTATCAGCGGCCATCTTAAATTCTCAAACAAATAACATTTCCAATGACCATCAGTGCAATGACCAAACCAAAACCCTCCACGCGACCCCAAATTTCGATGGTTTTGGCAATGGACAGCTTCGGAATTCCTCCGATGATGCTTGACATGACATTCATCGTGGCCAACAGAGCGTGCTTCGAGAAAGAGGGGGTAATATAAAGCTCAAGCTTGATGTGGTGTTTTGCGCCAGACTGTCAGAGAACTGCACGATCCATGTCATAAGTTGCAGTTAGTCATACGCCCATTTCCCAAAAACGAAAGGGGGGGAAGGGGGGTTCGCGAGCTTACATAGCGAAGGTAAACCATATCGCCCTCTTGGGCCACACCGTGGTAATAGCTCCAACGTTCTTTACTCTGTCTTCCTTAGAGCTGCTCCCATTATCAGGCCTCTCGGATCGTTCTGAAAGTCGCCGACCTCTTCTACATTCCGTTCAGGGAACGCAACACTCGACAAATCCTTCTCGGAGGTATCAAGTGCCATTGTGGAGCTTTTCCGACAAAAGGGTTAGGAAAGCTGAGCGATGTGTTCCGGAGACGTGGGTGGTAAGTGCAACATATGTGAACCATCCATCCCGCATGAGGCTAGTTCCAGTCACGGGATTATGACAACCTGAAATTCCTCCTGGCCTTTAGATACGAGACAGATAAGTGGAGATGTCCTGGCTTGGGCTTACAGCCCGATCTCGGGTCTAATCTGATCAAATCATGTCATCAGATAAGATTATCGCTCGAAGATCGGCAGAACCGGTTCGTCGCGGACTGGGCCGCCGCATCATTAAGACTTGTTTCCGAGCTGCAAGTGCTCAACTGACGTCGGTGGCAACAATCTTGCGAGTATTTTCAGAGCCATCGTGAGTCTATGGAGAGAGGATCGAAGCGCGAGGAGGGAATAAGTGATGATACGTGGAGAGACGAAAGCGGTTCTCTGACCAAGTGGAAGCCACATGTCTCAGCGCCAAGCGGAACCGAGACACTCAAGGTGTACCCACCTACGATGTCGACCTCAACGTCGCACTCCGCACATCAGTTCATCGAATATACCGCTACATACAAAAGCACTACTGGTGCTGCAATTATAAATTAAGATGATCCAGGAAACCTCATAAACTCCGTTTCATGCTAGTTCACTTCCTTTTGCTTTTCCTGTCTTTCAAACATTTCTTCCAGTTGAAACGCGTAAGGCAAAGGGAAGGATTTGCTCGAGAATCAGCGGTATTGAAAATCAAGGACTTTTCGGAGGGAAGAACGTTTTTTTAGCACCAAGTTCTTGTTGAAGGCTCTCGCGATAGCGAAAACGCGGGAAAGAAGCTTGATGCATTTCCCGTAAATTTCCTCCAAAATCGATATAGAACCTTTTAGTTTGTTTATTAGACAGAATGTTGATGCGTTTTTTCCCATGATCAAACATACATAAGAGAAAGGCTTTTCCCATGCCGAAAGCGCGGTTCGGACTATAGCCTCAACACAGCTGGGTCTAAAATACGGAAAGAAGAGTCTCGCACATCGGCACAAAGACCAGAGCAAGTCAGGTTCTTACTCTGGCTCTACGCATGCATGGAGATTAAAGTGTCACGGATACATACTATATCTATGATATTCAGACTGGGTATCTTGTGTTCACATTTTGCTCGGTCTGGATCCTTCACATGAAACATATCTTCTGGAGTGCTTAGTTGGGCCTCTTTGTTCTACTACCGCGAGAGGCCAGCACGTGGAGGGCCATCCAGAGTTCCCTCATTCGAATGGGAACTTGAAATGCCCGGTAATTTTTGGTTTATCAGAGCTTAACATATCTCATGCGGCTAGCTACTCTGAGGCAGTTGACTTTTGCTAGGTTGTGAAAAGTCCACACAACCTGCACAACGCACCCTTAAGAGTTACCTAATGAGAATACCAATCAGACTAACATATATGCACATTCTATCGCGCGGTGGTTCGACAAGCATGGCGAAGTACCGAGAAGGACAAGACTTCTCTCGCCCGAAATCCTTCGGCTGGTCGGGGAATAGCATGCCAGCCCATCGCTACGACACTCCAGGCCTACGCAAAATCCCGTCAAAACTCGAGAATTCCCATCTTTCAAAAAAGATGCAGTCTTCCTCGAAATCCCCAGTTTATGGTGCAAGCTTTGTTGGCCTCAGGGAAACTTTAAGCCCGGCGTGTTTTCCGACCACATGCGACAATCCGATTACGCAAAGTCAACGTCACACTGTGCGAAAATTGTTTGCTGAAACTTAATGACCTAAGTTAATTGCAGCCAACTGTGATGGAGAAGTGCGAAGGAATGGGAAGAAGGTTCGTACGCGAGAGAATATTTCACGATGACAAAGCCGTGCGCGACAAAGAGAGGGAGAAGTTGCTCAACATTGCGAGGCATACCATTGCAGATACGTATATTGAAGAGGACCCTACAGTAAGAGAGTGGTTTCAAAATCTGGTTCCCACGAAGGCCGGCGCAATAAAATATGTCAACGACCTGTTCCCCTCAGCTCGATGGGCACGACGGTACAACATACACTGGCTGGTTGGAGATGCAATTGCAGGTGAGTAGTCTCGGAGGATCGAAAAAGACAGCATTAATATTTTCCAGGCATCACAGTTGGCCTGGTCGTAGTACCACAGGCAATGGCATATGCGCTGCTTGCTCGACTGACTCCAGCATACGGACTTTACACGACCTTCACCGGCGCATGCTTGTACTGGATCTTTGGCACATCAAAAGATATCGTGATCGGGGTATGGGTCTCATTTTTCTTTTGAATATCACTGTTGGGGCTCACTAACAATCTCATAGTCGACTGCTGTTGGTTCGTTACTGGTTGGACAGGTCATCAGCAATGTTCAAGCCGACAAGCCGGGCGTTTACGAACCTCAGGAAATAGCCCACGCATTATCATTTCTCGCTGGATCGATACTCCTACTACTGGGTCTCTTTCGCCTAGGATGGCTCATCGAGTTTATTTCCTACATACCGTGAGTGGAACAGCCATACCCTTGACAGATTAAAAGGTGCAGCCATCCCTATTAGAGAATTACAGTATCTCACTGTCCAACACCAAAGATGTCGACACTCTCTTCAAGAAGCCTTACTGACCTTGCATTTACTGCTATAGTATCAGCGCTTTCATCACCTCCGCCAGTATAACCATAATCTCCACCCAACTCCCCACAGTCCTCGGAATTCCCGGCATCAACACCCGTGAAGCCCCCTACAACGTCTACATCAACACGCTCAAGCACCTTCCCAACGCCACCATCGATGCCGCCATCGGCATAAGTTCCATCATCCTGCTCTTCGCCATCCAGTACCTCTGCACAAAAATGGAGATCCGTCACCCATCGAAGAAACGCACATGGTCCATGATCAACTCCCTCCGCCTCACATTCACCATCCTTCTCTACACCTTCACCAGCTACCTAGTCCACCGAAAAACACCACCAGGATCCTCCAAGTTTCGAATCGTAGGCAAGATCGAAAAGGGGTTCTCGCACGCCAGCATCCCAAAGATGGATCCGGTTCTGTTCGGGCTGGTAGCGAAGGAACTACCTGCCATCGTCATCATCCTCATCGTCGAACACATGGCCATTGCCAAGAATTTCGGCCGCACATACGGATACCGCGTCGTCCCGTCGCAGGAAATCCTCGCCCAAGGCGCCGCAAACATGCTTTCCCCGTTCGTCGGCGGCTACGTATGCACGGGTTCCTTCGGCGCATCGGCCGTGCTCACCAAAGCCGGCGTACGCACACCGCTCGCCGGCCTGTTCAGCGCCATGGTGCTCGTACTGGCGCTGTACGCTCTGATGGCGGTGTTTTACTACATCCCCAACGCCGCGCTGGCGGGCTTGATCATCCATGCAACGTGCAGCTTGATCACGCCGCCGGACAGACTGTTCAAGTACTGGAGGGTCTCGCCGCTGGAGCTGGGGATCTGGATCATCGGGGTGGTATTGGCCATGTTTACGGATTTGGAGACGTCGATATATGTCGGCATCGGACTTACATTTGCCATGATGTTGATCAGGATGGCGCGGACACCGGGCAAGTTTTCTGGATGCGTTGGAGCCACGCGTGTGGTACGTGGGGAAGCGGAAACGTCTTCTTCGCAGCCCGGTGATGCGGCGGTGGACGTCTCTTCTTCGTCGTCGACGACGTCGCTGACTGGACAGTCTATGGGTACGGCTCCCGAGGCTGCTGCTTGTCAGTCTGATACTCGAAGCCGAGCCCGCGACGTATATCTCCCACTCCCTGATCAGCCGAATAGAAAAGGATCCTGCAATCCCAACATTACAGTCGAGCCTCTGCATCCAGGAGTCTTCGTCTACCGCTTCAGCGAAACATTCAACTACATCAACCAAGCGTATCATACCGAGTACCTCCGATCCTACGTCATGTCACATACGCGGCAGACTCAAGTCGACGACGGAGTGCGACCGCAGGATCGATTGTGGAGCGAAGAGCCACCCAGCGCACCGAAGATTGGCGCAGCTGAAGAAGAGGTGGAGCTACCAATCCTGCGTGCGGTGGTTCTGGATCTATCCACAGTAAATGTGATCGACCTGACTACCGTACAAGGCCTCGTTGATCTGAGAGGTACTTTGGATCGATATGCGACACCGGAAGTTGTAGCATGGCATTTCGTTGGGGTGCAGAACCGGTGGACGAGGAGGGCGCTGTCACACGCTGGATTTGGGAATCCTACTGCTGATGAGATCCCCACTTGGTGTCCAGCATACATCACAGCGGCATCATTTGCTAGCGCGACTGCTGGGTATGAGGATGCGAAGGGTAGGAAAACAGAGGTACGAGATGAAGAGATGGGGACGAACAGACGGGGTCGGCAAGAAAAGGGTGCCATGTTTGCGGCGGGGGAAAGGGAAAAGATGGTAAGTGTGTTTGGGATAGACTGGCCGTTTTTCCACGTCTATCTGGGAGATGCCGTGGATGCTGCGGTGAGGCATGCGAAGAAGAGGGAACTCAAGAGATGAGGACTTGATGGATAAAACTTACTCGTCTGTACCGGTTGCTGTATTGCATGAGACATAGTTGCCACTTCGCTTTGAGATCTCGTAGAGGCATTCAAGTTGTCAATCATTCAGCAAATGACATGTGCCGTCCTGTCGAAGTACAAAATTCCCAATTCACTCCTACATTGCCAGCAACAGGACTCCTCCGCATAAAAAGCATGTTTGGTCTTTTTTTTGAAAGAACTGAAAGTCATCGAAAGTCTTCTCTTCATAACACACCCATCGCCATCTCAGCTTTTAACATTCACCTCACGATAGCATAGGTTTTCTCCTTCCCCCTTCCCCTTCCCGTCCACGGAAGATGAGAAGACAAGTTCCCTAATCGGCGAATTGCCCTTGAAGTTTGAAGCAGCAACGTTTGCCTGCCCGGTCGTCCGAAAAAAGTAAGAGTTATACACAACACTTTCGTTAGCGCGCTTTCGTTCGCTCTTTGCTTGCACGCACCTCTCCTACTTAAACCTCACCACCCGTACGCTCTCCCTGACTCACCCATCCCGCCCCCTTTGCAAACAAGAACTCAACGTCATACCGCGGCACCGTACACCCACCCGTCAAAGAAAGTCCACCAGTGTGCCGCAACCTCACCGTACAACCACAGCCTCGTCGCCAGCTTCGATATCACTTGACGGCGTAGTAGTCATGTCACCGCCACGCACCCTAGCCCCGAAACCCGAGCTCGATGACAACGACGCTATTCTTGAACTGCACCTCATGAAAGCGCAGTTCATCGCCGAGAAAGCGACGCTCTCGGATGCTCATTTGAGGATCGGGACTGCAGTGTTTGACCGCTTCATCAGGTGGGAGGTACCGCAGGCGCAAGCGGCCGGGAGGCCTCTTGCGCCACTCTTGAATTCGGTGCAAAACGCGCTCGAGAAGATCAGCAGAAACTACGCAAAGTATGGTGATGTCGGCTTGATTGCTTGCAAGGCGGAGCCTAGCTCGGAGCCTGGCCCGGAGCCTGAGCCTACGCCCGTGCGGAGGGTGAAGGTAGGGAAAGCCGACGCGGATGAGGAGATTGCAGACACAGATCTTGACGACGAACTGACGGATAGGACCGCGGATGTGGAGATGAGAGACGAAGGCATGACCGAGCCAGATGCAGAACCCGAGCAGGTAGATGCGAATGGGGACGCCGACGTGGTTGGAATAGATGACCAGCTCCGCATACAGCAAGAAACCGAAGCCGAAATCGAGGCAGCCAAGACACTGTACAAGCAGACCCAGGAGGAGGTGCGTATAGCAGTCATCACGGGAATGAGCACAGACGTCATCCGGGGACTACAAGTCGAGGAGGCACATGCGAAGAAAAGCCTCAAATGCGTCAAGGCAAACGCAAAGCGGAATCTCCGAGAAGCCTCAAAGGGGTTCAACCCAGCAGCAGCACCACAAAACGTCCATCGCTCCCCTTCCGCCGCACTCACCTCCGCCCCAACGGCGCCCAGCACGAGATACAAGCCCAAGCCTGACATTTCCACCTCGCCTCTTTCCGTAAGTACCCACAAGACACCTGCCGCCAGCGGGATGCGCTCGGCGTCGCGCCTACCCCAACCTCGCCGCAAACCAGGACTTCGAAACCCCGAACTTGATTCCACCCCGTCCGCCCCTTCCATCCACATGACTAGACACCTGAGCGACGTCCAACTCGGCATCGCCAACCCCACCGACCTCACCCTTTCCGAACCCGCGGCTCTCGCCAAAGCCAAACTCGCCCACGCCATCTCCACCGACAAAGCAGGCAGATGGGGCCGCAACCCAACCCGCTACTCGCTCCCCATCAAGCTCCGCGTCCGCGTGCCGCAGTCGTACTTCGGGTCCGCCGAGTACGTGCGCGTTCTCGAGTCGTTTTACGCGCAGATGGAAGCGATGCGGAGTCGGGGAGGATCGTCGCGGTTGTTGCCTGGGACCCGCCTTGCACACAGAAAGGAGGAGGATGGAGAGGTCACGGGTGGGATCCCCTTGATCTTTCCCCCCTTCCCCCCTCTGACCCGCCTCGCCCTCCCCCACTTCACCAGCGGCGCCCTCATCGCCATCGAAAACATCACAGAAGACCACATCGCCGACCCCACCACACCCTTCCTCGACTTGATCCAAGACCTGGAAGACGACAAGCCCACCTTTACGGCCGACGACACGGGGCATCGCGTTGTAACGTTGAGGGGTGCGGAGTGGGTGTACGGCGCCTTGAGGCAGTTGTGTGAGGAGCGAGAGGGTGGGGTGGTGAGTTCGACAGAGGTGTGTAGGGCGTTGGGCGAGTGGGTGGGGGTGCAGGAGGAGATGGGGAGGGGGGGTATTGGTGGTAGTGGTGGTGGTGGTGGTGGTGGGAGGAGGGGTAAGGGTAGGAGGGTGAGGAATGGGGAGGGGATTGGGGATGAGGATGACATGTGAGCTCAGCGCCGTAAAGGCCGGGAGCGTGTGTCAGTGGAGGGGAATCCTCACGATTGATCTTTTTTCCCTAGGAATGGATGCTAGAATGCCGGGATGGATGATTGGAGGATGGCGATATAGGAACACGACTTGGGATAGAAAAATTTCCCGGGGAATCATGTCGAGTAGTCATGCCGAGTAGAGGGTAATTGGGCGTCGCGGATACATCGAACCATGCCATACCACACCATACCAAACCGAGTCAAATCGAGCCTCACCCAGGTCGAAAACGTTGGTAAAGTGTGACTTCGTATTCCACCGTCTTCCTTCCTATACTTTCACTCGCTACAAATATCGTCCCCGCCCCAGGCTCAAGCAGTAACGGGCGCCTGGCTCGCTCGATACACGTGCAACGTGGTATACATCGATTCGATTCGATGTTCATCCCATCCCATCCCGTCCTGTATTCCACCCAACACCTTCGCTGATCGAAACGATTCCAGGCAGGAAAGATGGAAAAAGAAAACGCCGATAAACGCCCAGCAATGCAATCGGAACAATACGTGTTTATACAAGACCACGACCGTGCATGGCTTTCGAATCCAGCGACGACGCCGTTGCGCGTCGGTTTCTCGTCTCTAGTACGACTGCACGTGCGGCCGGAAAAGCTGGTGGCTCTGTTGAATCATTTCTTCAATCTTGCCAGTCTCGTTCGCCTCAAAGTCCTGCATGAGCTGCATCTGCTGCTCCTGAGTCAAGCCGTTGCCCCTGAGATCCTGGCCCCATTGCGGGTAGAGGTAGTCGGTCATGGGGTATCCCTGGTTTGCGGCGTAGTTCTCGTTGAAGACGGGTGAGGTGAGGGTTTGGCCTTGCATGGTGAATGGTTCCTGCGTCGGCATCGAGAAGGCGGGGTTCCACTGAGGGAGCTCCGCGAATGTGGTCGGTAGCGGTGTGAATTGAGGCGGTGCCTGCGAGTAATTGAAGGACGGGATGCTGTGGTCGACCGAGACTTTGGGGCTGGTATCCAGATATGGTTGAGGTGTGACCTGCCGCGGAGACGGGTGTATGGGCGCGGGCTGGGATTGCGATGCAGGTCCGGAGGAGCTCGATGGCACATTCTGCTGCGGTGTGTTGTAGTTGAATAATGGTTGGTTCTGGTTGATAGGTAAATAACCGAATGGAGGGGGCGAAGCTTCCGAAGGCGTGCTCACTGATGCTGTCGATGCTGTTGCCGGACTCGCTGTGCGGGACCGGTTGATGCTGTCCATGGCGCTTGTGACGGATGCGCTGTCGGATGGCGAAGCTGCTGCGATGGGAATATCGCCGTCTTTGTCGTAGATTCTCATGCACGCGCCAATGAGGTTGCGATACAGTTCCAAGGCAGAAGCCACGCCGGGCCATCGTTCCGAGGCCAGCTCGATGGACTCGAGAGCAACGAGCAGATGACGCTCGACCTGGTCGCGGCCATGGTTCCGCCGTACTTCGGAGTAGGATAGCGACCAGAGCATGACGTTGACCACCATGAAGATGGCCTGGGTGAAGATCCACGTGACATCCACGCTTTTCGTCTCGATCTGCCTGCGGGTCATGTGGATATTGTACTCGCAGGCGTCATAGCAGAGCACGGCGGCACGGGGCGATGGCCGGGGTATCTGCGGAGATGGGCGGTAGAGGAAGCATACCATGGTGTTGTACCTCCCTATGAACCTGCAGGCTGTGAGCAAGCCGGAAATGGGGGTGGGGAATGGACGACGTCGCGCTTACCAGACCTTGTCCAACCCGGAGCCACCGTCCATCTCGGGGGACGTATCTCTCCACGATTCCATCTTGGCCTGCATCTCGGCAAACCAGGGGTCCTGGTCGTTCTTTGGCTCCGCCCTCTTCCGCTGGTACAGTTTCCTGCGGATTTCCAGCTGAAGCATGCGCATCCGGAAGAAGTGGATGCCAATCCATTTCTTCAACGATGCCTGGGGCGCCGGAAGGATGGCTTCCCTGGTGATGAAGGCGTCGTCGACGAGCTCGCCAAAGTTGACGTCGATGTGCTCGCATCGAGTGGCGAAGTGGCTGGGCCGGCCGAGACTGTGCGACAGTCCGTACTCCATGGTCAGCAGACACCAGAACAGCCGGCGGCGCATGTCGATTTCGAGAGGGTCGGCCGGTCGGCCTCCAGGGCCTCGGGTGATGGTCTTCTCCTCGTGCAGGCCCAGGGCCTGGCACAGGCGCACGCCCAGGCCGATGATGTAGTAGACGGCGGTGCGGGTGGGGGTGAGGAGCGAGTAGCCGGCGACCAGGGCGAAGCACTGCAGCGTCTTGAGATTCATGGGCTTGACGGCCGCCTCGAAGTAGTTGAGGGCGGCGAGGTAGTAGCTGTCGGCCAGGCCGGCGTACTGCGTGTCCATGCGCTGCAGGCTGATGGCGATGACCATGCGCAGGCAGAAGTTGCGGTACGGGTCGGTCGAGCCGGCGTACACGTCCTCGACGTCGCGGGTGAGGGTGGGCTCGTGGAACATGGGGTACATGGGGTGCACCTTGCAGTAGAAGAGCTCCAGCAGCAGGCTGGTCAGCTCGCGGTTGGGCAGCTCCTCGGCGGCGACGTCGCTGACCAGCGGATAGGCCTTGGACGTCGGGCGGGCGTCCTCCTGGTCGAAGGTGGCCTTGATGGACCGGGCCGAGGCGTCGGGCACAATCTCGGAGATGCTCTTGGAGTCGGTGAACTGCTTCGCCAGCTGCATCACCAGCCGCGTGATGGTGATGCCGCTGGACGGGCCCAGGAACTTGGACTCGTCGGTGTCCTGCACCCTCACGGCCGCGGCGCCGCGCATGACGTCCTCGGCGTCGGGCTCCGCGTCGTCGCGCTCCAGGCCGAGCAGCTGCCTCTCGAGCTCGCGCACGCGGTGCTGCAGGTGCACGACGTAGTTGCGGGGGATCTTGCGGTTCTTGGCGGGGTCGAAGTACTCGCAGTGCGAGTTTGTGCGCTCGCAGGGCCCGCAGCGCGGCAGGCCGGGGTCGCATCGAGTCTTGCGCTGTGAGGCTTCTCAGTATACAGCCCGGCTCGCCCGTCGTCGGCCCAACATACCGTGCGGCAGCGGCAGCAGGCCGTCAGCGTGTGGGCGATCCTGCCGGCGGACCCGTTTGCGCCCTCCTCCTTGCTCTGGACCACGCCGTGCCCGCTCTGCCCGCTCCGCCCGCCGTGCCCGCTGTGCTGCGTTTGCGCTTCCATCTCATCGACGGCGCGAGGGGGGGACGTTGGGGGGGGACGTTGGGGGAGGCGGCGGGGAATGTCCGGCGGGGAGGCGAGTGGCGATGGCGGTGGCAGAGGCAGCAGAGGCAAGGCGGCCCGTCCATCATTCGAGCCTCTATCGTACAACCGGCAGCACGGCCAAGCGCGACACAGCGTGCGGCGCGGCGAGAGAGATGGCGGTTGAGCGTACAGTCGGTGCAGTCAATGCAGTCGGTGCAGCAGCGCATCGAGGTACCTCGTGCATCGACGCCAATCAGCGCGGCAAGTCGGCCACCCATACGTATCCAAAGATGCAGATATCTACACCGCACGCCCTTTTGCTTCACCCACCACTCCGCCCCATCTTCCCCCCATTCCCCCGCAGTCCTTGTCCTGTACCGCCGGTGAGTGCCATCTCATCCATCCATCCATGGACCCCGCACACCTCTCTCCCGTAGCCCCCCCGTCTTCCTTCTTTGCCGAATCCGCCGATTTCCCGATCTGATCTTGATCTCTCGTGTGCCTGTATCCATATTCATAATCGCAATTGCAAACCATCGTAATCGCACCCGTAATCATCATCGTAATCGTATATTCACCATGTCAGCACATCTCCACGCCCGTCCGTTCGCAAATCCCGACCTGATGGGGCTGGAGACTCCGCTGCTGCGCGTCAGTCGCCCTGTCGCCGCCTGCCAACGATGCAGGGCGGCCAAGATCAAGTGTGACGGCAAGCTGCCAGCCTGCACCGCCTGCGAAAAGTCCAGCAGGGCCTCGGAATGCTCGAGCACCAACGACCAGTTCGCCAGGGGCAAGGAGAGGAGCTATGTCGCCACCTTGGAGGCCAAGGTGGAGAGGCTGGAGAGGAAGATCGCCGAGGCGAAGGCGAGGCGAAAGTCCTCGTCGGTGTTGATGGCCGACGCCGACACCACGCTGCCTCCGCGTCGTTCCTCCGTGGAGACGGTCAAGGGGGTCAGGTCGGCCGGCAGGCGCGCAGAGAGGCGCAAAGAGGCCTCGGACATCGACGAGCTCGTATCCGACTTTGGCCTCCTGTGAGTTCCACCGGCCTCGTGCTGGACCCTGGCTGACCCTTCCAGTGCCGTCAACGCCACGGCAAGGGACTTTTACGGCTTCACCACGGAAATGTCGTATGCTCGCCTGATCCTCTCCGCGGGCTCCAAGGAGCCCATGCCCGCAGGTCTCACCAAAGCGCTGCCTCCCAGATATGCGGCCACGCCGCTGATCCAGCATTACGTGAACAACATCTACTCCCTGCTGCCCATCTTCGAGGAAGCGACCATGTACGCCTGCGTCGACTCGGTCTACCACCTGGACAACATCGGAAAACCGTTCGACTTCTGGGTCGTCAGGATGGTGCTTGCCATTGCCTCCCTGTCGCAGTCGGAGCAGCGGGGAGACACGCTCTACTCGGACGCGGTCGGCCACGTGAATGCCGCACTCGAGCACGCCGAGGAGGTGTTGCACCCTGGCTTCATCACCAGCATCCAATCGCTGGTCTTGCTCGTCATCTACGCTACCATGGATCCGCACCACTTTGACAGCTGGACCCTGATTGGTGCCGCATCGCGAGCCATGGTCGATCTGGGCATCCACCAAGACCCTTCGAGAAGCACGCCCATCTCAAAGGCCAAGTTGGAGATTCGAAGAAGAGTCTACTGGTGTGTTTACTCTCTTGACAGGTAGGCAACACCCCATGCCACATGCATCATCATCATCTTCATTCGCTCTGCTAACAGTGGAGGATGCAGATCGACCTCTCTGGTGCAGACTCGCGCATTTTCCTTTTCCGACGACTCTGCCCACGTGCATCTTCCGTTCCACAACTCGGCAACCTCACCGCGACACTCGTCGCCTCAGACACACGTCTTCCTGCAGTCGTTCGACTCCGCCCTCGACCTCTTCAGGATACGGCAGATGCAGTCCGAATGGTACATGGACCTCTTCCAATCCGGCCGCGACCAATGGCACGACCCATATCCGTACATTTGGAAAATGTACAACCGCATGTCGGACTGGTTCAACGACATGTCTCAAAGCACGCTTCCGGCCCTGAGGTCCTTCTTCGAGCTGGAGCTTCTCTACAGCTACGTCTACATTCTCTCCCCGAGCTCGCGAATCCCACACATCCACGAATACGCCCAGCGGCTCATTTTCGAGCACTGCATCACGTACGCAACGACCCTTCTGGCCAACATCTCCACGCCTTCCAACACCACCAAACCACCCGTGACATTCTACGACGCTCTGCGTGCATACATGACCGGACGCCAATTCGTCGACGTCCTGTCCCGAAACATGGACGTCATCCTCGACCCCCACCAACCATCACCACCTGCACCATCCGGTCCCACGCCGGCGTCCGACGACCCTCTTTCACCGCAGCCGACGGTCCCACCACCCGCGTTCCCCACCCCCCTCCTGCCAGATGGCCAGACACTTCCGCAAGACCCAACCACCAGAGCGATCAACGCCGTCAACGACTTCACAACCATCCTCTCCCGCTTCGGTCTCCGCTTCGGCTTCACCCACTGGCGCGACCGCTTCCAGCGCGAATCCAGCGCCCTCGTCGCCCAGCTGTGCACCCGCGCCTCCACCTCGCCGCAGGTCCAGCACCACACACCCGTCCGACCCCCATACTCGACGCAGCCGCAATGGATATCCGTCCCCGCATCCTCGCCGCAGCAAATGTACGGACACGGCCCCCCCACAACACCGCCTTCAAAGTACGCCCCGCAACAACCCAGTCCCTTTTCGTCGAGCCCGTACAATGGAAATCAATTCCCCCAGCAGCAGCAGCAGCAGCAGCAGGGACGGATGCCCGACTGGAGCACGTCGCCGGTGTCGCAGAACCTGCCGGAAATGCCGCAGCCGAGTGGTGGGCGGGTGAGGCAGGCGCTGGTCTATGGGCCGGGGATCACGTCGCCTGCGGGCAATGGGGGTGCTGTGCAGGATGCGAACCAGGGACAGGGACAGGGACAGGGACAGGGACAAGGCCGGGAGCAGGGGAATTGGGGGTAGATGAATCGATTCAATCGCATCGTGTTCTTCTTGGCCTTGGACGGGAAACCGACAGACATGCCTTTTTTTGTCTTTCCGTCTTTCTTTCCTGACGGAGTGGGTGAAGGATTGGAAAGGGAAGGAGGGAAGGAGGGAAGGAGGGAAGGAGGGAAGGAGGGAAGGAGGGAAGGGAAAGTGCAAAAGGAAAGTGCAAAGGGAAAGTGCAAAGGGAAGGTGCGACTGTGTAGACGCTGTCATGTAGGATATCACATCATGTGGTTTTCACGTCAGGTCAGGTCAGGTCAGGTCCGGTCAGGTCTGAACGGGGTAGATCCCGATAGTTTTCGCGTTACGTTACACTGCACAACGAGGCCGCAGGCGAGCAAGCGAGCGAGGTGGCTATGATTCCACACAGCCAACGTGGAAACGCACATTTCGAGTCGAGTCGTAAAGTCAAGGGCTCGCACGCGTGCTATATACAATATACGAATAAGTACTCCCGCGCATGCCAACATCCCACCCGCAACACCAAGCAAAGCCAACCACCACAGTCATATGTACTCGGAAAGCCAAACACGGACGGTCACGGAGATGGTGTGGTATCGGTTGGGAAAGGCCGGTCCCACCCTATATGTGTGAAGATGATCAGGGGTTCGCCAGCGCCAGGCACGCGTCCACCGCAAGACCGACGCTGTAAAAAACGTCAGGGTTGGAAATGCTTCGTGTTGAAAAGGGGGGAGGGGGGAACCTACCGGCCTTCTTTCAACCGCACCACGTCATCGATGACATCCCGATCCAACTGTGGGAACATACCCGCCAGTGTCTCGACCACGACCTTGTGCTCCTGTCTCTGTATCCGTCTTGCCTCTTCCGCTTCCGCAGACGCCTGTCGAGCAGCTGCATCTTCCGCCGACAGTCGTTGTCGATACCTTTCCCCATCGGCCGACCCTCGAGGCTTTTCGCTAAACCGTTCTTGTGGGTAGTTTCCCGGATAGTCGGAAGACTGTCGGCCTTGTGATGGTGGTCGAGGTGTCAGTCTGGGTGTGTTGCCGGGTTGCGGTGTCCCCGCGGGTCCGGATGATGATGATGATGATGCTGCTGCTGCTGCTGCTGCTGCTGCTGCTGTGGGCGTGTCGTTGTCGGAAAAAATGCGGCCGATGGTGCTGAGTGGCCGCTGTATCGTGCGTAGGAGACCTGCCACGGCAGCGTTCTCTTCTTCCGGCTGTTCGCCTTCACTCTTGCCGTTCCGTAGGCTGGTCGATCGTCGCGGCCCGGCGCGTTCAGCTTCTTGCGAATGGCGGTTCGTGAGTTCGGGACGTGCTGGGGTTGACTTTTCGGACAGGTGGAGGGAATGCGGCGATGGCATGCGCCTGTGTCCTGGCGTGATCGGGGGATTGGTCTGAAGCCGGGGCAGGGGTGCGTCCGCGGTGACCGGTGTGGTGGGTTCGGCGGCATGACGCTCTGCAAAGGTGGATACGGCAGCTTCGACGTTCTTCTCGAACTCCTCATCTGTTATGGTCAAGGATGTTTGATCGAGACCTTCGACAAACTGGATGGCTCCCATCAATGATGAGATGTAATAGCCCGCCTCACCACCGAGCTTGTCCTGGTTGCGGAAGCGTAGAATGTACTGCACGTTGGACACGAGGTGATCTGGATTCGCTCGGAGCACGGTATAGATGAGTAGCGGCACAAAGGCGTCCGCCGACATGTCCGATGACGATGTTCGCAGGTAGCCGAAGATGACTTTGCAGCAGTTGAGGATGCAAATCACCTTGTCTCTCGGCGCGCGGTAGCTTTTCATCTTGAGCAACTCCTGCTGCGCCAGGTGCAGAAACTTCTTGCCCTTGTCGCCCACCGACTTGATGTCCAGGTGCTCCTCTCGCACCCATTGGTAGATGTTGACCTTCTGCGCCAGGACCTCGTCTCGCTCCACGTCCTCCTGATGCTGGCCTCTCCGGCCGGGGTTCAGGGGTTCCGGCCTCCGCCTGCCGTTCAGATGCGATGCCGGCTCTGGCGGTGGGATGGCTGGAGAGAAGGTCTGGGAATACAGCCGGTTCATCACCAGCTTCTCCATGCCCTCCCTGGCGTTGTCGAATTCGGCGTCCGACACGGTCCGCCACACTTCACACTGGGCCATCTTCTTGCTGATGAACTCGAGGAAGTCGCCTATTATCTTCACCTGTTCGTGCACCATCCACTGCTTCTTGCCAAACTCGAGGAGGAAAGAGCGGAGGAACTTGGCGACCGGATCGGCGGTTCGGTGGCGCAGCTGCTCGAGGAAGCGGTGGAAGTCAAACGGCAGATCGGGCTCGGGGTCTGGCGGAGGCGCCGGCTTCTGGTACTGCGGTGCGTGCGCGCTGGGCGATATAGGGGATGCTGCGTTGTCGGCGACGGAAGTGTTCGTTGCCGCATGGTAGAGGGAGGATGTCCGCGGCGGCGGGGACTGCAGCGGCTCGTCGAACGAGGCTTCGGTGGGCGTGGGCAGGGGCTTGTCCAAGGGCACCAAGCTCGACCGCCGCGGCGGATGCATGGCGGGCGATTCCAGCAGCGGCTGTGCGATTTCGAGCCGCGGGGACATGATCTCTTCGGCGCCGGGCCCACCGCCATGTCCCGGGTCAAACTGCTCCATGATGGTCTGTATCTCGGACTGCGAGTCGTCGTCCAACTTGGAGGCATATTCGACGGCATCTGCATCCTCGGAATTCCGCCCGCTCGACAGCTGCGTGTGTGAGACGGGCGATGTGGCGCGGCTCGGACCGTCGCTCGGAGACAGATACCTGTCGTCCTTGGGCGGCGGCGGCGGAGGGGGCGACGACGAGCGGACGGGGGCCTTGCCAGCCGCTGTCGGCGTGGGTTCGGGCGGCGGAGGGCTGGACGACGTCGCCGGCATGGCGGGCTTGTCGGGCGTGTCTGGCGCTGGCGCTGGCGCTTCTTCCGGGGGCGCTGCCGCTTCTTCTGGGGGCGCTGCCGCTTCTTCCGGGGGCGCTGCCGCTTCTTCTGGGGGCACCTGTGCCTCCTTCTCCTTCTCCTTCTCCGCCGGGGCCGGTTCGCCCTGCGCCCCTAGAGCTCCCGCCCCGTTTCCCGGGTTTCCCTCCGCAACGGCAGCTGCACAGGCACCGCTGGCCGCCCCTTCTTGGGCCGTGGTGGCCTGCTGCCCCGCATCGTTGCTCCCGCCTTCGCCCGTCTCCGCGGCCTCCGTTCCCTCTTGTTCGGGCGGTACGGCGGGCTCCTCCTTCTTCACCTCCCCATTCTCCAGCTTCAGCTCCCGCTGCCCGTCTTGCGCGTCATCGAGGTGCGTACTTTGGGTGGGGGGCGACATGGACCGTGGTCCGGAGCGGCGACGGGGCGGGGGTGATCGGTTTACAAAGGGTCCATGAGCCTTCTGCGGGGACACTACGCAGGACTACGAAGGACTACGGAAGAGCGGGCGGTCGAGTGCTACTTATGGGTTGCAGATTCTGGATTCTGGCTGCGAATTCGGGTGCGGCCAATGTCTGGAGTCCTCGTGGTCGCATAGGCCAAGCCATAATCGGCGTTTGAGATCCGCCGGCAGTCCACCACAAGCTGATTGGCCGTCTCAACACCTACCCTCCCTCCCCTCCCCTCCCCTTCCCTCCGCCGTTGAGATATTCGACGCCATGTGCGGCATCTTCTTCTCGCTATCTCCCCGGGGCCACGTATCCCCGGGCCCTGATACCGCACGACTCCTGCGGGACCGCGGCCCTGATAGCTACAAAAAGCATCATGTTGTCATCGCGCATGATGCAGACCTGCACGCGACTTTCCTTTCCACCGTGCTTGCGTTGAGAGGCAAAGCTGTCGTCGAACAGCCGCTCATCGCAAAGGAGACGGGCCATGTGCTCTGCTGGAATGGCGAGGCTTGGAGTATTGGCCGTCGGACTTTGTCTGGCAATGATTCCAGCGCTGTGCTGGATGCCCTTCTGCATGATCCAACTGGCCACATGGACAGGCAGTCTGCTGCATCGCACACCGTCAAAGTCCTCTCTTCCATCCGTGGTCCGTACGCGTTTGTCTACCATGATCCGCAAAGTAGGTACATCTTCTACGGCAGAGACTGTCTGGGCAGACGGTCGCTGCTTCGAAAGACCACGGCCGACGACGAGCTCATTCTGTCCAGCGTGTGTGACAACGCATCTGGAGACGACTGGAATGAAGTAGAGGCCGATGGCATATACATGCTTGATCTTGAACCCGCACTTGACCGTCGCCCACAGAACCCCATCCATATCCCGCATCGACGGAGAGGGGAGGAGACGGTGGACGAGCTTAGCTTCGTAGGTAAGTCGCTTTCTCAAAGGCCCCTGCTGAACGTTGTAGGAAACCCCGTTCCCCGTTATGAACCGCGCACTGGATCCTGTTGGTGGCCAAGACATTGCTCAGTCATCGCGCCCGCTGGAGCACTCCCTTCGACGGTCTCTTGAACTTCGCATTCAACACGTCCGCGAAGCCACCAATGTATCGGACCCTGTCTGTGCCGGATCCGAACCAAGGATCGCCATCTTGTTCTCCGGGGGCCTCGACTGTACCATTCTAGCTCGTCTTGCGCACGACCTGCTCTCCTCCAACCAGAGCATCGACTTGCTCAATGTTGCTTTTGAGAACCCGCGGATACACAACAATCTGGCTGCAGATGAATCGCCTTACGAGCTGTGCCCAGATCGCATCACGGGAAGGTCGTCACATGCCGAGCTCTCAAAGGTCTGCCCCGGTCGAGTCTGGCGCTTTGTCGAGATCAATGTACCGTATACGGAAACCATAAGCCACCGAACCAACGTGATAACGCTGATGCACCCACATAACACAGAGATGGATCTTTCCATATCCTATGCCCTCTATTTTGCTTCCAGGGGAGTCGGTGTCATCGCCGATTCATCCGACAAGACTCCGTATACTACTCCCGCGCGTGTGTTGTTGTCTGGCCTAGGCGCAGACGAACTCTTCGGGGGTTATCAACGCCATGCCGTGGCTTACTCACGGCGAGGCTATCAAGGTCTCCTTGAAGAGCTGGAACTCGACTTCAATCGGCTGGGGAAGCGCAATCTCGGCCGCGACGACCGTGTCATCAGCGACTCGGGAAAGGAAGTACGGTTCCCTTACCTAGACGAAGATTTCATCGCCGTAGCTTTGGAACTCCCAGTGTACATGAAATGTGACTTCGCGAATCCGCAAGACGACATATCGGATGATCCAGCCCACCTTCTCGAACCGGGAAAGAGGGCACTGCGACTACTTGCATGGAAGTTGGGCATGAAGGGCGTCGCAGCCGAGAAGAAGCGGGCAATACAGTTCGGTTCACGCACAGCCAAGATGGAGACTGGGAAGACCAAAGGGACCCAAGTGCTGGGCTAAATTTGGGCACAGATGGACGGCAAGTCCCCTTTTTCTATCTTTCCTTCCTGGCAATGATTATACACCATCCAAACGGGGTAGACACCAGATCCTCCTCTTCGTGCACCGACCCCGACATTCTGTCGGCGGGTGTGCACGTTGTCAAACCTTGGAGTCGGTGACCTCCGACTAATGTAAAAGGCAAGTCTGAGCCGCAGACAATTGACTTGGCGAACGTGCTGTATTGAAAGTCCTGCGCTTACCACTGTGATAGTCGTTATGCGTATGTAGAGTTACCACGCTGTTCAGTCCAAGTTGTCCGATGTGGTTCTTGTGTGGCAACCTGGAAAATAGACAGTCCTGCAGCAGGTACAAGATTACTGTCCGCTCAGCGCTAGAAAGATGAATGTGGCGAATCTCGTACGTTTTGCGCTCGAAGATTCCAGCCACACCACATCAGCACCGCCACCATGACGCAGCCCCTCCCAAAGTATATATAAACCCCAACCAACACACACACACACACACACACACACACACATCCCATCTCCACAAGAACCCCCCCTCGCAAATACCGAAAGACCTCCATCCCATCCCATCCCATCCCAGTCCAAAAACAATCTCCATATTTTCGCACCACACAAATCACCATGCCGGTCCCTCTCCCATCTTCCTCCGACAAATCCACCCCCACAACAACCACCTCGTCGGCGACTGCGCATACCGCGCACGAGGTCACGAAGCCGGATACGCAGTCGGTGGCTAGTGCTACGCACGTGCAGAAGAGCGAGGAGGAGATTGAGGCGGAGAGGTTGTATGAAGAGCGGATGGAGGAGGAGTATGCCAAGAGGGAGGGGGGAGCTTAGATGTGTACTTATATATATTCTGCCATGTGGCGGTTTGCTGATGACTCTCTACTCTTGAGAAGTGCCAAGGGCACGGGATTCGGGTAAACATAGTAATCAAAACATCCAAATACAATACCCCACCCACTCAATTGCCAAAAATAAAAAGGATGAAGAAAAGAAAGAGAGCACACCTTCTCACCCCCCCAAAGCCAACTTCAGCACCTCCCTCGCCCGCCCTTCCATCGGAATCTCCCCCGCCATCTCCCTCCCCCTCTCCGACATCTTCCCCCACGTCTTCCTCAAAATCCCCACAACCTTGTCCTCCTCAACCCCCTTTTCAAACTCGCCAAACTGATCCTCCAAGAAAACCAAACACGCCACATCCTCCAACACCTGCGCCTCCTCGTCGCTCTTCAACCCCTCTTTGCGCATCAACTTTGCAACCCGTTCCGCGACCTCGTCGTCCAACCCTTCGGCCTTGCACAGCGCCTGCACCTGCGCCGCCTGCCGCGTTTTGAGACCCGCGCGCCAGGAGAGGTAGCCGGTGCGGCCGGGCGGGTAGGTGGAGCGGGGGACCTCCCAGCGGCGGAAGTGCTGGGCGCGGACGGCGAGGTGGAGGGCGGGGGAGGCGGCCGGATGGCGTTTCCGGAGGAAGGCGGTGCTTTTTCGGGCGTAGACGAGCTCGTAGGGGACCTGTTCGCCCGAGGGGAGCGTCACTTTTGTCGGGTCCGAGGCGTGGGCGGCGTCGATTTGGGTGAGGATGGCGCGGTGGAGGGCTTCTTGGGTTGTTGCGTCGTCGAGGGACGGCGTGGCTGCCAAAGGTGACGGGGTGGGCGGCATGGTTGGATGTGTGTGTGTGGGCATGTAGGTGTGTGTGGAATTGCCAGGTCACGGTTTTTTTTCTCTTTCTTTCTTTTTTTCTTCTTTTCTTTCTTCACGATTTTGGAACGGCGGGTGGGAGAGATTGGTGGTTGTGGTACTACTACTATATGGACAGATGGCTTGAAGGGTTGCTGGATGGGTTGGATATAGATTCTTGACGATGGTTTGAGGTGGAAGGATTTGTTGCTCGTACGGATTTTGTTTTAGTTTCTCGGTGATGGCTATGGCTGCTGTTGCGCATGCATGGGAGAGCACCCCCACTATGCACCTTTTCCCGCGGAGTTGCAGCGTGGTGGAGGCTACTTCGTAGGGAAGGTTTTGCCGGTTGGTGAAGGCGTAGCCGAGGTCTGTTGGGACGTCATTTCGTCGCTTTGTCGCTTCCGCGCCGCGCCGACGACATCAGATCAAAGCTCGACGAGGACAACGACGAAGGTTGGCGATGACGCAAGCAAAAGGTAAGGGTAGTGAACATGCCCTTCCCTGGCACGAAAGGGAGGTTGGAAGAGTTGCGGGGGAAAGAAATTTTGGTGTAAAGTAAACGGGGAATGAGAACGGCTGGATGGTGTACGAGTACGATGATGGCGACGATGTTTCACGACGATGTCAAGAACGGACCCCCAAATAAGAAGACTACGTCGAAAAGCTTTTGCACGGGGACCCAGGTGGGTTTACGCAGCCGGGAATACAGCGACGAGCAGGGCCAAGTCAATTTGGATTGAAAGAAGTAAGTGATAGATCAGAAGATTGCTAGAGAAGGCCTGCGGGTTGCTGGTACGTTGGAAAACTATTCCTGAAATTTGGGCACGTGTGTAAATACAATCAGCCCCACACGGCGACAAATCGACGCCCCAGCGTCTTACTCCGTGTCAAAAGTCGCGACCTCTTTTGCAAGTCACACAAAATTCGAGATCCATAGTCCCATTCACTGCCCTCTCGCCGATTCTATTTTGTCGGTGACGTGCGAATCGAGACTCTCACGTTTGTTCACTTCGTTTTTATTTGCGCTAGTTAAAGACACCTGCTATAAATCAAGCTCCTGTCCATCGCTACGTCTCTCTACTACTCCACACTGCGCTTGCTGTATCCGTGACAGCAACAGGCCGACCGACCGATTGCACGAGATTATGACGCCGTCACTTCCTCTCGAGGGCGCCTGCCCATTTGCAGACCTAATGGTAGGAATCCCCGATACTCTCTTAGTAGCGAATGCACAAGACGCTACTTCACCAAACTTGCCCAGCATCTCCTATCTGTCCCCCAACCAGAACGTCTCAGAGTCTCTCACTACCTCAGCCAACAAAGTATCACGCGTGGCCGGAGCGGCGAGGAATTCAACAGAACTATCGCGTGAACTATCGCGTGCCTCTGATCACGGTCCCTACGCACAACCAGCCGGCGATATTACTGCCATAACAGTCGAGCAGGATCTTAGTTTCATCGCTAGTCCGTTTTTCCCGTCTATTTACACGTCCATTCCGTTTGACGTATCGAGTGTGTTTCGCGGCGCGCCCCCGCAAATCGCCAAGGACATATATCTGGCAGTCCTAGGTGGTCCGTTACTGCGGGTTGCAAACGAAAAAGGTACCCCGCTCGAAGAGAAAGGCATTTGCAAGCAAAATATGACACTCACGGAGCATAAACGCAAACCGATATCTGGTCTGCTGGAAGAAGCAACGGCCGTCCCCAAAGTCGCCTTGCACAGGGAGGTGATGGGTGACCGGAGCGACAAGGAGGCACAGCATCGATCAAAAGCCAATATGCAAGCAAAGGTAGAGAGCGACCGGAAAGATCATATTCTGGAGGAGGCAATAAGCGATACCGATGACAGTGAACCAATGGATACATCGAGCGAAGACAGCGATGACGAGCTACCAGCGGTTCCCGAAGAAGACTTCTCCAAAATGACGATAGCTCAGCGAGACCCTATCGCTGGCCTCATGCCCGCCGCCGAGAAGACTTCCCGATTCCAGGGCCTGAACTGGCCGCAATGGGATCGAGAGGTCAACGACAATCACCGGCAACATGATGAAGTCTTCCTGGGCGGCATAAGCTACGTCCACCGTTGCCTCTACACGACGCGTACCGATAATCTTACTACATTGTACGGCCCAAACACTGTCAAGTTTCTCTGCAAATTTAACCCTGGTTTGGACTGCAAACAACTCGAGAAGCTTTGGAAAGGCAATCAATCCAAATTGGTCTCCTACCACGCTGGCGGAGTCTTTGTAATTGAGGAGCTAAGGAAGCGGCTTGGAGATGAAGAAAAGGCAGAGCAGTTTGACAAGTGCCTGGATGATCTCGAGCGAGACTTGCACGAGAAGTTGGTGCTTACAATTTCGTCGCAGGCCCGGCTCTCTGGTGCTCAAGAGACGATTGCCAAGGCAACGGCGTTGGAGGAGCATATTTTGACGAGGGCCGAGGAAGAAGGCGCGAATGAGGAAGCCGCAGCCGACAGGAAGAAGAGGCGCAGGGTCAGGAGTAACAGGGCGAAGATGTTGAAAAAGGAGAAGAGGAAGGAAAAGATGGCAGGTATGAAGGCGAAGGAGAATGAAGAAGAAGATGGAAAGAATGGTACCAGCGGCTCCGCAACTGAGACGTAAGGTTTGGTGGGCTACATACTATTGGCGTCAGAGCGCACACTGGTGCCAGGGTCGGATGGAATAAGAATTGATACATGATGCAAGAGCTCATGGTCTTCCTATGGCTGGATCTTTTGTCATGGAACGTGGCAGGATTCAGACTGGAACGAAAACTGTCTTTCGAGTTTGAAATCGGTTAGGTGTAGTTGAATCTTCAAACCACAGTTTACATTGCTCGATGAAGGAACAAAGGTTGATTGACTGCACATCGAAAAGTTGAAAAGCCGTCTTCACTTTTTATGACTCCCAGAATGGCTACATGTCAAACCAGAAGGCCTGTTGGATGTACGGGTATTCACCTCGTCCAAGCCTGGCCTGGCCTCTCCAGACCTCATTTACATAAGCTCTACTCTTTCCTGAGCTCGCTTAGAGAACACACTCGATCCCTTTCTCCCATTCTCCAGGTTCCTCATACCAACTTGCAATACACAATATTTTCAGGCTACGTTGGCACTTACCATCGCCTTATATCCGATTCCGATTCTCCGGCGGAAGGCTCCAGCGCGCAGGGTTCATCGCGCCGAATCAATGAGGAGTAGGAGTGATAGGTGGTCGAAAAAGAGCGCTGCGGTTGGGTGTTGGTTAAGTGGCGTTGTCATGGCTGCGTTCATACATCGTCGCTCTGCCTATACCTTATATAATCTGGTACGACAGGTGTGTGGAACTTGGCTCTATAGGCTGCAGAGAGGTTGATCTTTCAGATTTTTGTCTGACAAGAGTAGAGTATTGGTGCATCGTTGATGTGCGAGGGATTTATGCCGGCGCTGAGATGCTAGTGAAAACAGGATAGTCCTCACTGGGCAACACTCGTGAATAGAGCAATCAACGGAGGGTTGTACTGATATCGTGTAATGGATAAATCCCAGTCTATTGTCAGTTTGTGTACTCGCACCGCGCACCTAGAGGACTGATTGATCCTCGATAGGCCTCAAGCGCATTGGTTCTCCTGCAAATGCAGAGTCAAACCAGTAAATGTAAGCGATAGACGCGCATCTCGTACCAATTCTACAGGCTATTCATCTCCTCTCGAGTCACTTATTCATGCAATAGAAGCATGCAGTGGGTAGCGTTTGAGCGTTTCGAGGCTTGTGTAAGATGGCGGTAACTCGGAGATGTCGCGGATCTCCGAGCCACGCTCGCCACTACCGAGGTACTCTTGTCACTCTTCCTTTCTCTGATCCCTCCATCGAATCGGCATCATGACACGCTACATGTTACTGCCTACGTTTTACATTCTTTTTTTCTGATTGATCTATCGAATCTATTGCATAATGGCGCCTCGCCCATATTTTGACGCTCAACGACGCGTTCGCCCTTTCGACCACGTGATACAACTCGAGAAAATCGACGATCGAACCTTTCGATCCATTACTAGAGCGTACTCGCCTACTGGTGCAGAAAATGGCACGTATGGAGGCCATGTATACGCCCAAGCGGCGTGGGCAGCCGCACAAACAGTGGAGGAAGGGTATCTAATCCATGTGCGGAGAGGTCAGCTTATCCTTTCACCGCGCTAAAACTAATGCCACGACAGAACATAACCGGATGGTTCACCTTGGGAGGCCACCCTTCAGAACACTTTGTATACACTGTTCAAAATATCCGGGATGGATATAATTACTGTACTCGAAGTGTCACCGTCACCCAGGCGGCGGAAAAAGGCACGATGTTCGCCTGCACTTGCTCCTTCAAACGCGAAGAAGATTCCTCGGTCGACTATCAAGATCGAATGAACATCAACGAGACTTATCATACAGTTCTCAAAGGGAAAGAACAGGAGCCGATGGAACACCTAGCTGCACCATGTATTGATACCGAGTGGTTTCAAAACACCTATCTCCCGCAGCATCCGGAACACTTCAATCCTATGAGTGGCCTACATCTACGCAAAGTTGACATGAAGAATTTCAATCATAACCGTACACCGATCGATCGAAGGCAGCTCGTTTTCTATACACTGCGGGGTTCGCTACCTCTACCTACAGCGCCGTTTCCACCACATCAGCACTCATCTTTCTCACTCACCCGAGAAGCGAATTTACACGCTTGCGCGCACCTATACGCCTCAGACCGTAACTCACTTTTCGTTATCCCAAAACATCTCTCGCTTGGTGACAACTTTACCCGGATGGCGTCTCTTTCGCATAGTGTGGTCTTCCACGTTGGTATCAAAGATCTTATCATGCTACCAGAGCCTCGCATCAATCATCCCAACGCGGATCCTACGCTTTTCGAAAATGGCTCGCTTCCACTTTGTAATATCAAGGGTTATGGCAAAGGCGACAAAGATGGACGGAAATGGTTTGTGCAAGAGTCTTGGACAACACGCGCGGCTGGCGGAAGAGGTTTCCATACGAGTCGGATGTGGGATTACAATATTGGGACGCATATCGCGACTACAATACAGGATGGGCTCATTCGGTTTAAGCCTGATATGAAACTTTAACATCAGACTATAGCAACGCCGTTAGATCGGAATGGTATCCCTCAGGGCTTTGGATATAAAACAGGATACCCGTATCAGCTCTCTGGATACATCGGAGATGTTTCGGAACCTGAATACTGTTGCTCTGTCCCAGAAAGACTTGAGTGAAGCCTCACGTATCAATCTCATTATCCTCGTATTAGCAAAATCTCACTCAGTGGCGGGATTTCGAGAATCAGTTCAAAATCGTAACCTTTAACCCTCCATCAAGGCAGATACGATTCTTTTTACTGTGTGCAGCTGGTTGGCTTTCGCAATTTTATTGTTGCTGAGACCGCCTTGCTACAAGAGTCCTGCCTCAGTTCGAGGCGCAGCACCTTTTTGCTGCTTGTTGCATGGAGCAGATATCCGAAGAATGGCTCTGAATTCCGGAGTCGGTCGACGCGACCAGTCTACTCGGCCGAAAATTCATCGCCAGATATTGTTGAAATTCGAAGATGTGGAAAGACTCTTGAATGCAGCGCTAACCCTTCCATAACCCACTGCGCCTGGCCGACAGAGAGTGCATTTACTCGAAGCCTCTTCGTCGCTAGCGCACCTCGTACAATCAAAAATCACTTTTTCGCACCCGTTAATAGGACTTCCGAACCTCCCTTGCTGGGACCGATACTGGTATTTTGTCCATTTTCACAAGCTGCTAGCGATTGGAAAGGCTACCACGTACGCATACTGTACATATCTCTTAGCCCACCAGAAACATCTCAGATGCTTTAGATCTACTGTAGGAGATGTTGAAAGGTATATTAATCAAAGTCTTCGGTGGTGCACTTACCGGAAATGCAATAAGCGCAAACTTGCTCACTTCCAAAACAAGCATCAATGCCACGCGAACGAGACACCCGGACGACCCCCCGAACGAGCGCAATACCAATCCACCGCAATCCTACTCACCTTTGCTTCCGATACAGGTGATAAAGTGGCACTTTACTGACCCTTTACATCCTACATTCTCTTTGCCACCATCTTCTAGTAACATATTGTTACTGATCAAACACTTTTCCCTTCGATACCTTGCGTGCTGCGACCATGGAGATGGACTACATGAACATGGACACGTCAAGCATGCCCACGAGCACAGGCACCCCGATGCCCGGAATGGCGACTGCATTCTCGGCAGATACGCGAGTTACGCTCTGGTTCACGCAATGGGTTACCAATACACCGACCGCATATGCCTTCACGCTCATCTTCCTCTTTGCACTCGGCCTTTTCAATCGCTTCCTTTCGGCGCTTAAATCACAGTTTGAGAGACGGTGGGATGAGTCGGCAGATAGAGGACATGCGGTTCCGTCACTGGATGCCGATACGCACGAAGAGCTAGAGCCATTGAGCCCCATGCCTCGGATAGGACATGGAGATACGATTGAGAAGGTTGGAAAGAGTGGGAAGAGGAGATTCTGGGTTCCAAATGCGCCGTGGGGTGCAAAGAGGGATGGGGTTCGCGCGCTGTTCGAGTTTACAAGGGCAGTGATTGGGTATATTCTGTAAGTGCGTCGAATCAAGACCTAGGGATTCTACTGACCGAATGCAGTATGCTGGCGGTCATGACATGTAAGTCACTCCGTATCTTTCCAGCACGAGTGTGGAATGCATTCGGTTTATCATGTCTAGATTCTCTGAGGTCTCTTTCTAACACATTTTTAGATAACATTGGCTTCTTCTTCGCAGTCACTGGAAGCGTTCTTTTAGGAGAGTTAGTATTTGGTAGATACACACAGAGTAGCCATGGCTGGCAGGAGGGTGGTTGCCACGAGTAAGATTTAAATATTCAGTAATGATACCCAATCGTGAATTGCAGTACGTCATGTTCAATGGACAATTCTCTGCTCGTATGTATAGTGGGATCCAAAGGTGGTTTTGCGATGAAATTCTGGTTAGAGCTCTCTGATCTGAGCGGCGAGTGCATTCTTAATTAGATTTAATATTGAGATGAGGTGAGATCTGATAGAGTCGTTTGAAGGTTTTCATAAAGGCTTGACGGATGACTCAAGGGTGAAAAGTAGGGCGACTAGTGCGGGGACTTCTGTAGTGTAGCGTCGCACGTGATGTGTACTTTTTCCCCGTCAATATCAACAAGGGACTCATCATTAACATCAAACTATGTATCCCTCGTACTGTATATAGAGTACTTAGTGAAAAAACCATTCCATTTAGTTCAGATTGTGTCAGGCGGACAGTGCCAAGACGAGTGATCTACACTATCTATCGAATCTCGGCCATCGCTGATACTCTCCCCCGCCATCGTTTTCAGCGTTTCTTTTTCATCCAACGTACAGTCATGGCTTTGGAAACATACAAGATGTGGGTTAATGGTAAAAAAAAAGAAGGCAGAGCGGAGCAGTCAGTCAGCTTGATCCTCATCCCTCAATTCCCTAGCGCGTTATTTTGACCACGCCCTAGGGTTCCAATCGAAGATCCCGCCACCGGAGATATCATCGCACACTGCCATTCAGCATCGCAAGAAGATGTCGATGAGGCTGTTAGACACGCCCATGCCGCCTTCAAGTCCGGCGTGTGGTCAAAAGCGCCCCGCCATGTGCGCGCTGACACGTTGGATCGTGTCGCAGACCTCTTGACCAAGAATCTCCCTCGCTTGATCGAGCTCGAAGTTCGACAAACTGGACGAGCAATCCGAGAGATGAATGCGCAAGTACCGACACTGGTGAAATGGTTCAAATACTACGCTAGCTTGATTCGGACGGAAGAACGAAGCGTCCTGCCTACGATGGGCAAACTTCACAACTGGATTGATCGCGTGCCACTGGGCGTGGTTGCGCAGATCACGCCGTTCAACCATCCAATGTTGATTGCGGTCAAGAAGATTGCGCCTGCCTTGGCAGCCGGCAATTGTGTGGTGTTGAAGCCGAGCGAGCTGACGCCGTTGACGAGTATTGAGTTGGGAGAGTTGATGAAAGAGGCTGGAGTTCCGGATGGAGTATTCAATGTTGTCACTGGCGATGGCATTACTACAGGGAAGGCGCTTGTCAGTCATCCATTGATCAAGAAGGTAGATGTCACGGGAGGAACGCCAGCTGGTCGGGCCATTGGCGCAATTGCCGGAGGTAATCTCGCACACTACACTGCTGAGCTCGGTGGCAAGGCTCCGTTAATTGTCTTTGATAAAGCGCATGTCGATGCTGCTGTAAACGGTATCGCCTTCGGCAGCTTCATCGCGAGCGGGCAGACTTGTGTTGCTGCGACACGAATCATCGTTCATTCAAGTATCCTGGATATCATTCTTGAAAAGCTCAAAGGGAAGGCTGAGAGTATAGAGCGACGAATGGGAAGCCCGAAGAAACCCGACTCAATGATGGGCCCTTTGATATCTGCGAAGCAACTCGTCAATGTTCGAACCCTTGTCGATGATGCCGTTGACGCAGGCGTGGAGGTTATCGCTGGCGGAAAACGCCTGACTGGCACGTCCTCATTAGATGGCACGGATTTCTCAAAAGGATACTTCTACCCACCAACTATCCTCGCTGATGGCACCGCTGGGAAGATTTCCAATACCCGAATCTGGAAAGAGGAAGCGTTTGGCCCTGTCATTGTAGTTGTCAGCTTCGAGACCGAAGAAGAAGCGCTAGCTCTCGCCAACGACAGCGAATTTGGCTTAGGTGCCGCTATCTGGACCCAAGACCTTGCGCAAGCATATCGTGTCTCGGAAGCGATTGAGGCGGGCATTTGCTGGGTGAATACGCATCATCGGAACGACCCTAGCAGCCCGTGGGGCGGAATCAAAAATTCCGGAGTGGGGAGTGAAAATGGTGTTGGTGAGTATTTCAAGAGCATCGTCCTTATTCTTGCGGAGTCTGACAGTGAACCCGCAGATGCGTACCATGCCTATACTACCACCAAGAGCACCATCATCAATTATGCCACAGCAGAGGAGAGCCTTGCGGCCGACGATTGGTTTCGAGAAGGCACGGGTGAAGTTAGATATGGATGAGTTTAGTCTTCTATCTATTTCCCTTTACTCAAAGCTCAAGTAGGTGCCAGTTCCATTGCGAAACCATGAGATCTCAATCATATGCCAAATGTCTTGCAGTATGCTGTTTAATCTAGGCAGGGCGAAGGTGAAACAACTTCCGACTTAGTACTTCACTGAACTTGAAAGTTTGCATCACACAAATCTCTCTTCACACGTGCTTGGAAGCTTCCACACACCCTCACATACACGTGAGCAAAAAATTCCTTTCCATGTCTATAAGAGCGCCCCGCCCCCTCTCTTCTCCCTTCATTATCAAAGTTGAGCCCGATACTTCGCTCATTGTAAATCAATCTCCAAACATGGCGAAACCTCCAAAATACAGAGCTGATCTGCAAATCACTTCCTTCGAGGAGTCATCATGGCATTCCGAGTGGCGGTCTCAAGAGGTGGTAGACATGATGAAATGGTATATGACCGAAGCAGAATTTGTCGAAGCAAAACTGGACCAGATGACGCTCCCCCGACAACGTGCTTTCATCTCAAATTGGAAGAAGAAAGCGAACTATAGCAAAGACGCGCTCAAACGACACTTGACCAGGAAGCAGTACAATGCGGAACGAGCAGGTGTTCGAACAAACGAGGATTGGGAGCATGTAGTGGCTAAGTGGTTGAAGGATCCAGCAGTTAACGGAGATAGATTGAACAAGGCGAGGGGAATTAACACGGCGCGGGAGGCGTGGGAAGAGGCGGAGCAGGAGAGGAAAGAGATTGCGAAAGTACGGAAGGAGGAAGAGGAAGGAAAAGCGAAGCATGGGATAGAGGAGGACGTAGGAGAGGGCGCACGGAGACTAAGAACGCGGCGTGACGTGTCGAAAGCGCAGGCGGATAAGAAAGAGGAGGAGAGACTAGAAACAGGGGGTGTTGGGAAGCAGCAGGAAGTGACTAGAACCGATACAGGCGGGGAGTAAAAGCCCAAAAGCAATGGATGTAATACCAAGAGAGCTGCAGGAGCGAAGAATCTTGCATCGAAGACCCGGAAGGCGTTTGGTGAGCCTTGATCTTTTTTTGTATTTCCTTTTATCCATATGACACTAAACCAGCTTCATAATAGCTCGGTAGTTTAGAATTCGTTGAGTCCTATCGTCTTCACGTGTATATGGTATTTGCTCTCCAAACTGCACATTGTGAGGTGCAGAGAAAAGGTCGTTGCAACAGCAATGAACACATCATCGATTGAAGGACGTTTATGAGAGAGAATAATTGATACCAATGAGTGATTTGTTCGTATTGGCATATATACAAACTCTTTGCAGTCTAGATCTCATGTTTAGTGAAAGTGGATCAATGGAAGTTAACTTAAGACGCTTACAATGAACCACTAGAAGCCGGGTGAATGTGCAGTTTGCAAAGACTGGCACAGCATCCTACGAATTGTCCACATGCTTGTTATATGCAGTACCCTTCAATCATCTACGCTGACCCCGTAGCGCAGACACGTAGAATTGTAGGTCGTCTGGGTGAAAATCCCAACACGCACCTCAGACATTGAGATTCACACAACCCGTTTGAAGACTTGATATAAAACGAACGAATCCATTGTAAGCCGTATCAAGCGATTGTATAGGTACATAATATGCTACGGGTGCAACAGGAAGAAACTCCAACCTATTCTATCGAAACTCAAAGTAAATCCAGTGGTATCAAGCTGATCGTTTTTCTTACACTTTGCCATCTCTATCTATACTCATCTAAGAACGTCAAAACCCACTCCCTCCACTCCTCCTCCTCGTGCATTGGCCTTCATCTCGAAATGTCGCTCCTCCGACTCATTCCGCCAGCCATGGCACTAGCCTGCAATCGAAAACCCCTTAAGCTGCCCGTCGTGCTTGCGCTTCTTGCTCGAGAGTTTATGGTGTCGTTTTCAACTGAGGGAATGGTCGCCAAGCCGGGTCGCTGGTTCATGTTGGTGAAAGTGTGCATGGAGCGAAGGCGATCATTCATTGACATGGCGCCTGTTGCGCTATGAGGTGGCGATGGGAGATTGTTGGTTTTAGGCCGTGAGTTCATTTTTGTCATCAAAGCGGACATGGCACTCGCAGGGGAGACATGCATTGGAGTGTTGGGAACGGAGGTGTCGGAGGATGCCGTGTCGCGACGCTGATGACCACCCATGGGATGATTATTATCGCCGTGGGTGTTGCGGCGCGACATCGGGTTGCGGGTAGGTGAGTGCGAAGAGGGTGAACGGCTCATTGGGCGGCTGGAAGGAGGCGTAGGTAGTCCGTTCGAGCCTTGTGGAAGTGAGCCATACGTCTGCATGAGCTGTTCTAGATTGATAGATTGGGGTAATTTGCTAAGACGGCGAATGGCGCGCTTGTTGTTATCCATAAAGGTTGATATTGCCTTGAGCGCGTTGGCTTGATTGTGGTGTTCGTAAGCCGGGGCGCCGCTCGGGGTGTTCATTGCACGAGCAGCATGTTGTGCGTTCAGGCCCATGTTGCGTGGTGCCTGAAGCGAAGCGTTGTTGAGATTCATCTCGATCTGCGAGATGACTTGATCGAAATCGACACCACCATGAGGCTCATGGTTTTGAAGCGAAGCGGCAGAGGGCATGGTTGAGTTACGAGCCAAGATGAAGAACGAGCCATCCGAGATTTTTCGCTTCAAGATGTTCCAACGAGCTCGTGCAGGGTTGCGTTCCATCTCGGGCTGGAAGACGGAGTAGCGGGCGAGCTTAGCATAGAAGCCTTCCAAGCGATTTGCCATACGTTCGAGCACTTGCATAAGGAAGGTCGATAGCGCTGCGATGCGCTGTGTTTCGGACTGGGCGCCTAGCTCCATGATGGAATCGAAAGCATCCATTCCAGCACATGCTTCGTCACGAATGGCCTCCAGGAATTCCATGTCGTACTGAACTGAGCGCTGAGCATACGCAATTATGCCCTTCTCATGATGACGAGCAGAGTCACTGTTGCATGTGAACTGGCCAATCTGCGATATCTCGTTGGAGGCGGAGACTGCATCAGTCGAGCCTTTGGCGCGAGCAACGATACCAAGTACGTCGGGAAGCTTCGTTGGACCAGTAGAAGAAGACGCATTGGCGAGTATGAAAGAGATCTTCAAGTACAGTTCCTGCAGCTTGGCACCAAAAAGGGCCGAGAAGCCTCCCAGGAGAAGACGGGACTGGTAGTGGTAAAATCGACGGACGCCGCCCATGTTGAACAAGTCACCTTGGAACCAGACCAGTGATGATTCCATAATCATGCCGACCTCGAAGTTGGATGCCACAACTTGTTCGGTTGAGACGCGCAGGTAGCTCTTCCACAAGTCGTAGAGCATGCCCAGCTCCTCCGAGTGGTAGACAGGCTTTGGTGTCATCTCGCCAATGTAGTACTTGGTAAGTAGAGACGCAACCTCGGGGTTGTTGGTGTGGGCGAGGAGATCAAAGGACTTGGAACAGTCAACACCACCGTTGGACTTGATGATGTTCGTACCACCAGGGTGCATGGAGCAGAAGTCTGTTACATCGTACACTTTCCCATGGACACCGATCCAGACGTTGGAGTTGGGAAGGTGACCGGTGTGCATAGAAAGCTGTGAAAGAGGGATTGTTGGCTGGTTGCAAGGCAGTGGCTTGGGAGTCATGAAGACGTCAAGCATGAAGCGTCTCTCAGCGAAAGCAGTGTTGAGAATAGTCTCGGCAGACTCCATGGTAGGTGATCGATGGTTGTAGAGAGCCTTTCGGATACCAGACATCACGCTGTCGAAGACACCAACGGAGCCGCAAACGTATAGATAACCGCCAATGCCACCCTGCTTCTTTGACATGACAAGGTCACAGATGGACTGGCCTTGCTCAACGATGAGGCCGTCAATGTAGCGGGGCGTAATCTCTCTTTCGACCAGGTCTCTGGAGATTGGATCATAGACAAGGCCTCTGGAGTCGCGAGAAAAGGCGGTATGCACTTCCATGAGACCTTCATTGACGTATTGTCGGAGCTCTGCCTCGTAGCAGAACTTCTCGCGAGTCTGTACACCGAGGTAGAGCGAGGTCTTTCCCCAAGTCCGTCCGCAGCGGGCTTGCCAAAAAGAGCGGAAGGGAGCGATACCACTACCGCCTGCAAAGAGTGCGACAGGCGAAGTATCGTCGAAGGGCAGTTGGAAGGCGAACGGGCGAGACACCCCGATCAACAACTCTTCATCATCGAGCACATCCATCTCTTCTGCGACAGGTGGGTTGAGGAAGCCGCTGCTGACACCATTGCGAACAATTTTCTGGTTCCCAGCAAAAGTCGAGCTGAGACTGAACTCGGAGCGGGAAATGGTCAGATCAACTGTTGAAGGGAGAAGCTCATCTGCAAAAGTTGAAATCGAATAAGTTCTCGGTACTTCAACGGGAATGAGATCTGCGAGCCAGGAAAGGTTGCCGGAGAGGTCAAAAGCTTGGTCCCAGACGCGCGAAGACGTGTCGGATACAGCGGCTTGCAGAAGATCACCGAGCGAAGCGCGAACCGGCCATTCGTCGGTGGCAAGGACTTGTAGGACGGTATTTGACGAGGCTCTCAGCATTGTGTGGACCTTTGTGGCGAGCTCCTTCGTAATGGGTGCGAGATGGCCCTTGCGCAGGATGTCGATGACAGTAAGCTGAGGCCGGCGGGCATGCGACACTGAGGCCATGTGATCAGCATAACGAGACCACATCTTGTCAAGCATGACTGTGTCTTCAAGCATGGAGTCAAGACCCAAGGCGGCTGCTACCTTCGCGCATTCCGTCCAGTTGTTCATGGGCATGACGGCAAGTCGATCACCGGGCTGGAAGGTGATGCCGGATTCCTGGATATCGAGAGTGACCATGGCGATAGAGCGCTTCGGGTCAGAATCAACGAAGTTTCGGCTCAAGATACGACCACGGTAACGGCACTCTTCAAAGGTTCCGCGCATCTGGTTGGGCTCAATGTCACGCTCGCCACGGAAAGGCTCCAGACGCTCCTTCATAGCCTCTGAGAATTGCTTATGGGTCTCCTCCCATGGTCGCATACCATCAGCAGCACCAGAAGCGCCGTTTGTCTCAGTACGGCCAGTCTTTGCAGCGCACTCGAGCAGGCCAAAAACCTTGTAACGATGAACGCCCATGAAACCACGCTCTCCGGTGTACGCCTCCACCACGCCATCCATGACGCCCATCAACCTAGGGTCGCCAGATGCTTTGACGTACTCTGGAACGCAGTAGTGGTACTCGATGGAGGCGATGAAAGCTCGAAGATTGGATGGGAGCCAGGCGCGTAGATGAACACCTTCGGCGCCAAGGAAGGAATCGTATTTTTTGCGTCCCAGAAAAGCGTCCATGACGAGATAGCTGGACATGAAATGTTAACATGTGACGGCTTAAAGGTGACCTGTACGGGAATACATACGGAGGAAATTGTAGGCCAGACGTAGCAGGGCAGCGCTTGGACAGCGGAGCTGAGAATTTGGCCCATCGAACCCACTCGGCTGGAGCGACATAGTTCTCTCCAGAGCGATCGTTTGGCGAGATGGTGTTGAAGGCTGCGGGCATGCGCTCCAAAATCTCTTTGAGACGGATGAGCTCCCGAAGCAAGCCATCGTTGTTCCTGTTCATGACGTGTTCTTGACAAGCGGCGATAGCATCGGGACCGTGTTGGAAACTGGCGGAAGTGTCTGCACACCCCTTCAAGAAAGCATTCTCCGCACTATCACCAAACATGCCCCATCGCAGTTTCTGGCACATGGTAAGCTTCCGTCGTTCTCATAGTGAGCATGAAACTTACTGTGTTGTCGAAGCGGCCAACGTATGGGTGTTTGGACTGAGGATCGATGTAGTCAACGTTGAAAGACGACTGGTCGAAGAATGTGAGGTGGGGGATCGACCGTCCCATGCGTATGCAGATCTGGACATAGGGAAGGCCGATGCTCCGGGGAATATTCTTGACCTCGTCGCCGAGATCGTCGCTCATGGGAACACCGGCGAGCTTGAGAGATTTGTTCGCGACGTTGATTCCCTCGTTGCCATCGTGCCTCTCCTCGTACCGGTAGATGGAGCAGAGCATGCCGAGAGCTACGAGTGCAGCCCACAGCGCCTTGTCAGGAATGACATCGGCAGTTCCTTGAACGATGGGCAATGCGGCGACGGACTCTCGAACTCGTCCACGGGCAATGCAACCCGGCATCCTTTCGCAAAGGTCTATCCAGACTCTGCCAGGGGAGTTTCGGAGGGCACCGGGGGCTTCGCTTGTATCCGGAGGCTGAAAACCGTACTCTGTGCTGAGGTAACCGTCTCGCCATCCAGTCATAGAGCCAACTTCCTCTGCCCTCAAGATCACCTGGCGTGCGGGAGCGCCTAGAGCTACAGCGAGTAGGTCTCGCTCGTCCACGTTGAGCTTGTCAAGGCTTTTCACGCCTTTGGCATTCTGAATCTCTTTGATCTCATCCATGGATGGGACATTGGAATAGAGTAGTTCGTTGATCGCCTTGCGTTCCCTAGTGGATGTTAGCGACGAGCGCAACACTCGTTGTAGAGGCATATCAACCTTGTGCGGAGGAACTCCTCAACATTGGCATTTGCGGGAATCTATGCGTTGTTAACAGATGCAAAGACGTCCGTCCTGATGGTACGTACCCCGAAAGCTGCATGTACATCTCCCGGCTGCGCAAACCCCGAGAATGTGCATCCTCTTGGTCCCATCTGTGTGCTTCTCTTGCTGCCGGCCACTGATCCTCCTGCTGGACACATGGCTGCCCCGCCTGAGCCAGACACTGGGCATCGTTCGGATATTCTTGAAGGCATTTTGGATTAAACAAAGCTCGCGTTCGGGATACCTGCCGTTAGGAGGAGAGAATCGACAATTGAAGGACCTCCAGGGTCAGATTAGTAGAAGTCCTTTAAAGATCGTAAAGAAAGAAATCAGAGAATGACTGTGGGGAAATTAAGCCACTGGACGCTGCACCGTGAACTGGGTGTGGCGAGCGCGACCATATGAGGATCTTTCCCATGAAAAGACGTAATATCACGCTTGGCGTGACAGGAACCCGTTGTAGACCAAATTTCTCCATGACCGCCAAAAGCTAGGAGCGGGCTTGGCTGGAACAAGATGAGGTTTTGAGGGTGGAGCGTCGACGCTTTTCCGCTGGCTCGTCCCTGAGTAAGCGGCAAGGCTTCGCGGGGGAAGCAACTTAGCGCGCGGCTTTTCGACTGCATCCGGAATTCGTGTCGAAAGGTGCGGCGACGTTTGTGGTGGACACACGAAAGGCGTACGCGTCCCTCAGGTATCGACGTGATTCACTGACGGCACGTGCGCCCTGCACCTTAGCCATCTCGTCCTAGTCCGAAACACTCTCTTCGCCAACGCTCCTAGCACACCACACCAAACGCAACCTCACGCGACTCGCCCGCTCTGCACGAAACACGTCGCCAACCAGCATCCCTTCGAACGACAGCGCCGAGGCGTTCACTCCTGCCGAGCTCTCCTGTGCCTCAGGCTTAAAACGTCCCCCCCTCTTTACGTGCTGTGATGAGGTCTGCAGAACGAATAGGAAGGTTTGCGTCTTCCTGGGCGCATCACATAGCCGCGTACCTCCTGATGACGTGTGAATGGCATATCTACAGCGTTCCCAAAAGACGTATCGTGCATCAATGGTCCGGCCAGGCTGCACCTGAGTCACGATGGCCCCTTTGCGATTCCAGCACCCAGGAAATGAACCCGAGGCCTCGCCAGACATGGAATCTCTCGTGATGATTGATCATCTCAATACCATCTGCCACTTCCCAGCAAGCACGAAACCTCCCGTCAGCTGTCTTCCGCCTCGGCTTCGATCTTGCAATGCGACGACAGTAGTGCCCGCTCTGACAATTGCCACCGTTACATGTCCCATAAACACATGCCCGGCAGCTGCCTGTCACCTGCAGCCGATATTTCCCTGTAGGGCTGCGGCTGTTTCTGCTGTCATGTCAGAGCGCGGCTCGATCGTGAAGCCGTCGTGAAGGGGGTCAAAGGGACTAGGTCTATGGGTCGGCGTCTGGTTTCGCACCGCTGTCCGTCGCCGTTTGAGGAAAGAATCGCTGTGCACTACTAGGGTATCCTTCGCAACCTCGATGTCGACTAGAACATTCCCTCGACAATGACGATATCGCGGTTATACCACGCATCTCGAGGTCTCGACTTTGCGCATGTCCGGACAACAACACTCTCCGGAGCATTGTTCAAAGGGTGCCCTGAAGCGGCACTTCGCCATATCCCTCCGCGACAAATCGATCAGTGGCCAGTGTATGACACATGGACCATATTGCTTCAGCTCGGATATTCCACTAAGGAAGGAGAAGAACAAACGGTCGCCGAGTTGCCGAGTATCGAGGGGATTGCGTAGCCCACAACGTCAACGCAGATTAAATTTGTCGGCGAAGAGCCTCAAGTCTTCATTCAAGCCGACCCCGATCTGCTTGCGGGAGCGATTACGCCAGCGCCGTGTCACGCACGTGTAGCGTCGATGTGACATTCCAATACAGTGCGACATGAGCACTTGAGAGCACACCCAGCCAGTCCCGAAGACCTGTGCATGCCTGCTTGGCTGATTGGGGGCAAGAAATGCTTATCTGCACGACAGCAAGACAGAACCAGAACCACCGCGAACGGTGAAGGAAAGGATGCAACACCGACACCGACACCGCTGATAACGCAACAAGCACTTGACTTGAAATCAGCCTCGATGAATCCCGAAGCGATCAAACTTTGATTCCATTGATCTGGCTATTATCCTGACAAGCCATCAATCTACTTGCTCACCTCCCTCCCACCCCTCCTCAACCTGAGCGCCCTCATCCTCTCCCCCACCCCCTCAAACTTCCTCCTCCACTTCCCCGCAGCGATGTCCCTCTTCACCACCACGCTGCTGACATTCGGCTTCGGGATATCCCCAAAATCGTTCGCATACCTCCCCACGGCATCCGCAATAGCCTGCGAATTCCACAAGAAAGCATCCAGCGCGAGATTATCCACGGTATCACCAGGGCCATGGTAGTTGATATCATACGCAACGCCGGCCTCGCCGCCAAAGAGCGCGACTTCTTCTTCGGTTTTCAGGCCCTCGGCGCCGGTATCGACGCCCCCGGACGCGATGCCGTTTTCGAGGAAGGCGGCGTAGTCGGAGCGGCCGCTGAACTCGGAAGGGACGAAGGAGAGGTTCTTCGATGTGTAGAAGGCGCCGAAGTTCGTCTCGAGGGTTGCTGAGCCTGGAGGGCCTGAGAAGTTGAAGGTTGAGCCGTCGCCGTCGTGGACACCGAGGGCGTAGTTGGGGGAGGCGATCATGTCGAAGTTGACGTATGCCCTGATTTTCTCGATCTCGCTTGCGTTGCCCGAGATGGTGCCGTTCAGCGTCTTGATGTAGTGGTAGGAGCCCAGGAGACCGAATTCCTCGGCAGACCAGAAACCGAAACGGACCGCGTTCTTGACGTTGAATTTGCTGAGATGTTTGGCGACGGTGAGAACTCCTATGGTGCCTGAGCCATCGTCGTTGATTCCAGGACCTTCGGGCACCGAGTCTGTATGAGCTCCTAACGCGAGAACCTTGTTGTGATCGCCACCCTTCGTCTCGGCGATGACATTGAAAGTCGTCCTATTCTCTTGAACGACGTTGATCCACACGGCAGCATTGACTTCTTCGCCAGAAGCAAGCTGGGCTAGGATGGCCTGTCCGGGGGCCCACTCCACGCTGACGGTGGGGATCCAGTCGCCTGGTCCACCAAGAGTACCGGAAAGAGTCTCATTGATGTGGTTGTATATGATTGCTCCAACGGCGCCAGCGTTTTTGGCGTTTGTAGCCTTCTGGGAAAAGGGGCAGGTTCCGCGCTTGATGTAGGCGATGTTGCCGGAAACTGTTGCCGGAAAATCGGTGGCGTTGCAACCAATGTCCGCTACTGCGATGAGGGGTTTTGTCAAGTTGGCCGAGGGGGAGTACGTCTATCATTAGTTAGTTCCAGCTTATATCACCATATCACCTGGGAAGTATACGAGCACACTGTATACAAAGAACGTACCAAGTAGTTTGACGCATACTCAGTTCTCCCAACACTCAATTCCGTCTGCGCTTCAACATACTCTTCGACGAAAGGCTGCTTATACACATCATAATACCCTGTCTCTTCCAGAGCATTGAAGATGTACTCAACGGTGGCGTTGTGTCCCGCCCCGCCGAAAGCGCGCTGCCCTCCATTTGCCTTGGCGATGTCGTAAAGGTCTTGCGCTCCGGCAACCAATTCATCGATGGTGACCAGCTTGGTCAATTCCGCCGACGAGACGGCAGGTTTGTAGCCTTGAGCTACGGCGGGCGCGACAATGCTTGCCGCGGCGACAAGTGACGTGGTCTTCATCCTGACTTTTGAGAAACGACTGTCAAAAAACCAATGTCGAATGGAATTGATGAAGAGGAGGTTCAGGGAAGCAGTGAACCCGAAATCCTAGCAATTTACCAGAATGGCAGCACACTCACGCCTTTTATACATTGCCCAGCCCGCATCAACGCGAGTCGCGTACCCAGCAACCCGATCTTCGTAAACCTGCAGGCAGAAGTCGTGCCCCAAAGCCACCACCGGCCCGCCTATCCCAAAAAGGCAGCTCGATCAAAACATTCGAACAATCGCCTCTCAGAAACTACCAGGTCAACGGCCAAACGCCATTTTGCACCATCGCTCGCCTCCCCTTACTCTGACCATCTTCATTTCCCTCCCAAACCTTCGGGGGCCCAGCGTCTTGGCGCATACATATGGCATTTCCCTTCATCACCACCGGGGGGTCATACCCTTGCGCTATGCAAGTCGGGAAGGCGGGTAGGATCCATGGAACTTCCACCGCTGATGCAAGGGCTTACTGTCGTGACCTGGGACTGGATACAGCACGGCATCATTGTGCTGATTGGGAAGTTGTTTAAGTTGCCAAGGACGCCTCGTGGGGTTGGAAGAGTGAGTTTCTCGGCGCAAGAGATAACGCGATAACGATGATGCTCACTGCGATGGCGTCTTCGTGTTCAATTTCGCTTCATCAATTTACCCTGTTTCTAACGAGGCAAATATACGGATCTGAATTGGCATTACCGGGAATGGAAGAATTGGTGGGCAGTCCCTGGGTATCTTGTGGTGGAGTATTGTATCGTACTTTGGGACGGGATCGACGGGAGGCGCCTTCCAAAGTTGGGGGCTCTAGCTCGATTGGGACTAGAATTCGATGGCTGATGTATCACCGTTCCCCCCTCCCACACTTTGTTTGTACGACATCGCTCGACTTCTTCCGTCTTCACCAAAATGATGGAGGCGTAGTATCAATTATCATTATCATATCTACAGTCATCACACCTCATAATCTCGTATCAAGATGCCAGTCATCTACACCTGGACACCAGCCTTGAGCTTCAGAATGAAGCCACCTCTGTCCATGGTGTTGACGAAAATGAAGCCTGACTTGAAAAGTGCATACGAGCTCCAAGTGCCGATGAAGTCAATCGTGCCACCACCGGGCTGGTTGTCGTCTTCAGGGTGGATATCAAACCACCCAATCTCCTTCACGCCAGCACCGGTAGGATCCGTGGGAATGGAACGAACATCCAAAACGCGGAAACCGGTTCCGTAGTTGGATTGATAGGCAAAACCGTTGGCGACATATTGGTTATGGTCGATTCCCTTGGCGCCAGATTTGTAGAGACCCGTTTGCTTGGGGGCCTTGAGCGACGTGATATCCCAGATGTAGGTGATGGGGTTTCCGGGAATACCGGGGCCGGTCTTGTCGTACTCGTCATACTCGTCATCGAGAAGAAGGTAGCGCTGGTCCTCGACATCGAGAAGCGCACCCTGGTGGGTGTATGAGGCGCCTTCGTACGATGTGATGGAAAGGACTTGTGGGCTCGCCTTGTCGGTGATGTCGTAGATGGTGAGTGTGTCCTCGTTGTAGCCGTAGCAGATCTCGTGGCCAAGGTACTGTGTATCGGGACCCTTGTAGAAGACGCACTGCGCGTCGTGGACGTAGCCGTCACCAGAGGCACACCCAGCACTGGTAGGTTTCGACGGGTCAGTAATATCGATGAAGATAATACCGGACTTGCAGGCATCGGATCTCGGCTGCGCTCCGACAGAGTAGATGTAGTTGCCCGAAGGGTTGGTGACAACGTTGTGCGTACGGCCGCTTGGAAGCTTGTCGTAGTGGCCAACGAGGTCGGTGAGCTTGTCAAAAGTGACGGGGTTGGAGCCGTTGAGGGCAAGTAGCTTCTTCATGTCGAAGATCTGGATGCCGTGGCCTTCGGCCTCGGATCCAATGATCATGAGGTCGTTGTGGGCGCGGATCTCCCTCCACTTGCTGGGGACGGAGTACTGAGGAAGGCGTCCCAGGTAGATGAATTTTCCACTCTTGCTAATCTCGGCAAAGGCAGTTCCATCCTGTTGGCCGATGGCGATGAACTCGCGGCCATCTTCGCTGGTCCATCCCCAAGATGAAGAGCCGAATCCCAAGGTGCTGCCCAGAGCTGAGTGAGACAGGAAGTGGTAAAGATCGATGTTGCTGCAACGGAAAGTATCGCTGGCATAGGTAGCAGTGCCATTGGTGCACTCTACACGCTCCGAGATCTCCCGGTACTGCGAAGACTCGTATTTGCCTGCCGCCTCCTCTCGAGCGAAGGTTTCCTACAAACGCAATCAGTGGCAGGCTCATCGGGGATAAAAATGCTGCGTACCATCTTAAGGGCGATATTGTTCTGGTGCTTGATGCCAGAGTCGTACAGCTTCGCAGCCTTGACCTCATCTTTGGGTAGCTCTCTGGCCGCCGCGAGGGCGGACAGCGATAATAGAGCACTACGAATGAACATGATGGTGGTGAATCCCTGGGTCGACTAGAAGAGGCGGGGTGGCTTTCAGAGTAGGACTTGGAGACTGACTTTATATCCACTCCTTCCCCCAGATACAGAGCACCAGGAAAGTGCACAGTCGCATCGGGAGTGGCCAAGTCGGCAGGCAAACTTGCTGCCTTCCAAATCCTGCGGGCACGATGGTACGATTGGAAAGTGACAAGACATTGATGAGCTTCGCTGGCTGTATAGAGTGGCACATTGGTCGAGATAAATTAACGAAAGCTTGCGCAGTGTGACGGAGGTCGGAAAAGGAAGGAGGCGCAATTAAGAAGGCCTTGGCGACAAAGAAATCCATGTCAGATCACAGCAGATATACTACGCCGAGAATGCCCAGATTGCAGATCTCCTAGCCATGAGTCGTTAGCCGTTGATCGCGCAATGGAGATGTGGGTTGGTACACCCATCCCTCCAGAGCCGATGAAGGCTCTACAACGTCCAGCGCGTATCCGTCTCAACTCCAAGATGCCGCCAAGTGCCCAAGTGGGCGCCAAAGCACGTGTAGTCTCATGTCGCGCAAATCTAGTTGTATACGTAGTAGAGTAATATGGTCTGAGGGATAGTTGCCCTTTTCGTAGTTGGCACCGAAGGTCTGTCCTTTCAATAAATTGCGGAGATAGCGCAATCGCAGGGTTGTCTGGGAAGAGAGGATGGGCGATGCAACGTGAGGGTGTCAGGTTTGGATTGTACGGCAGGTGGATAATAGGTGGTGGGGCCAGTGTGCGTCTGCTGGGTAGTGCTGCTGATGATGGGATGGTGCACAGAGTGATGACTAAAGTCTCGCTTCTCTCAAACAGAGCGGACGAGCGTGGAGAAGACGGTCGGCCTTAGTCGGAGCAAGTTTGTTTGGGCGGATTTGCGCGCATTAATGGGGGTTCGCTCCATCACGGCCACAAAGAGAGGATGACGAAGGTCTGGAGCGGCTGGCTCCCGTGCGACTTCCGCAATTCGGTCGCTAGCCTCAAATGGCTGTTAGCGTGATTACGTGATTGGAATGAGCTTCAGAATCTTCCCAATTTCGAGTGCTTGCCATCAATCAGAATAATGACCATTGTGCGATGAATGAAGGAAAGGAGGATTTATGAATGGGTGCCGACCGTACGGAGAAGCGTGTCACTGGAATCTCCTGACGATACAACAGGCGCCCCCCCTCTCACCCACCCTACCCACTAGTTGCCGAATTGTTCAGGACGAGGAAACATTGAATCAGGAGGTTGGAGGACCACATCCAAAGAAGAGCACGTACAAACGGGAAGAGGTTCACCGAACCAATCTATGGTATTGCCTGTATCTGTACTAAGTATAAAGGTGTCAAAGATTTGACTCCAATTCTCTTCTGCAGAGGTGCATCGACAGTTTTTTCGCCAATCATCTTGGAATCTACCAAGAAAGGTCTTCCCAACGCCAGTGAGATGCATGCGAGCTCAGGACGTGTTCTCGACCCAAGCCTCTACAACTGGTCCTCGACCTCCTTCAAGTGCTTCTGGAAGTCCTTCCAGTCGTACATGATGGCCTTGCACTTGGTCTGCTCCTTGAGGATCTTGGCCATCTCCTCCATCTTCTCCTTGCCATCCTCGAGGCCATAGATGCCAACGTAGCCGATACACGGGATGTTGGCGCGCATGGCAGCGGTAGCACCCGACTTGCTATCCTCGACCTAGGCGGCACAAAGTCAGCAAAGCTCGTCCCAAGGCGTGTCGACAGGCGTCTGTTCAAAGTACGTACCGTCACGGCCTCCTCGTTCTTGACGCCGAGCTTCTCGCAGGCGAAGTTGTAGATGGCGGGGTCGGGCTTGGAGCTGGGCTTGTCCATGGAGGTGGCGGCCGAGTAGACGTGCTCCTTGGGGAAGAAGCGGTCGAGGTTGCACTTCTCGAGGGAAGCAACGACACGGCTCTTAGCAGAGGTGCTGACAACGGACATGGGCACGCCCTGCTTCTTGAGAAGCTCGAGCTGCTCCGTCACACCGGGGCACTCGATCGCCTTCTCGGACAGCTTCTTGGTGACACGGCCAAGCTCAGCATTGACATACGTCTCGAGCTCTTCGTCCGACATCTCGAAGTTGTGCTTGGGCTGGAGGGCCTTGAGCATGCCACGGAAGTTGTGGCCGACAAAGTCATCGAGCAACTGCTCCGTCGTGTAGCGGTAGTCGATCTTGTGCTTCTCGAGCAGCTCGTTGGTGAGCTCGGCACAAGCCTCAAAGGCGAAACGCTCCGACTGGCACAGCGTGTTATCGCAGTCGAGGAGGATGTACTTGACCTGATATCTCTGTTAGTGCGGGGCAGGCGGGGCAGAAAACCAGTCCAGTTCCGGTACGTACCTTGCCCATGATGGCGGTGCTTTGGTGGGATTGAGGAGGAAAGGGGTACCTGGAAGTCAATTGAGAGGGGTGATGGGTGACGGGGAGAGAGATGGATGGGAGATGGAAGAAGATGTGGAAGAAGGAAGTATTTGTCGGGCTCGATAAATAAAGAGAACGCAGGTGAGTTGGCAAGGGCAGCAGGGGAGGGGGCGCCCCTCGCTCTACGATACGTCATTGGATCCGCTTAGCGGAGCCTAACCCTCTTGTCGGGGCCATGTATATTGTAGGTATTGCCATCGTGGCGAGGGGCAGCGGTGCGTCCGTTCCCTCCCTCCTCGACATCAACCACCACCACCCACCACCTCACCGACTTCACGATATCCCCCACCCCTATGCCCCCGTAGTCCCCTTTTCTTTGGCTGCGCGTATCGCATGTTGCCCGGCGCGCGCCATCACATCGCTCACCGTCTTTTCCCTGCATCCCACGCCCCCGCTGAACATGGTTTCTTTTCGGCCTCACAACACCGCCAAATGCAGTCTACCTTCTCTTGGACCACCATCACGAGAACCGAAGGTTTGCCTTTGGCGGCGTCCAGACATGCACACGTCACCCAGAGCTGCACCCTGATGGCCTGCGTTGGCCCAATGCCCAACGCTGGCGACGGCGGCCGAATCTCTGCGTTCCCTTCACCCCAACCAGGCATTGGGCATTTCTTTCGCATCACTGCAATCTCTCCAACCTCACTCCCTCCGTGCCCAAGGTGCAACACCACGGTTCAGTGCTGTGGCTCGTTTGCGCCTGCCTGCCTGACGAACGCGCCAAGGCAGGTGCAAACCTACTCAAACGCTGCCGAGACGTCGCGAGCGGCACCACAGGCTCACGTCCGTCGCCCAGCCCGCGTCAAGCCTCCACAAGCCTCCATGACCAAACATGTTCCACCATGCTTCTCACCGCACTCCAATCTTTCTCGTGGGCCGCGCATCCTTTGACGTGGTCGCGCTGTTGGGCCAAACCAACAATAGGTAGGGCATGGACCTTCTCCAACCTCCCATCAACAGTCATTGTAACTCTGCATGTGCTCGGTATCAACAACAGTGTCGGTAGACGGTCGTCTTAACCGCGAATGCCTCTCCAACGAAGTGATCCGAGCGATCAAACGTCCAGCACTGCGGCGTGGCGTTTCATACCGCCCTTCACATTCTCGCATGCATGTGCACCCGGATGATAACAAATTCATTTGGGTTGCCTCGCCCTTCAGCCTTTGCATCGGCCCATCACGTTCCGTCCCGGCTGGCCATATCTACCCCAAGCTCCCCATGTTTTGCCTCTTCTCTTCATCCCGTCTTTCATTCTTCGCTGTGCTGGTCACTCATTACTTGTAGTCGATCATTCAATTTTTCTTTCGTCAAGATACCCTAGAGTCTGGCCCATAACACCAAAATGCACGCTTCAACTTTCTTCGCCTCGACCTTGTTCGTGGCTACAGCCCTCGCTCATGGCAACATCACCTCACCGCCAGCTCGTCAACCCGGACCCGTCATGCAGCAAGTCTGCGGTGCCGCGGCCGTGTCTGCTATCCTCGCCGACGGCACGGGTCCACTTGAGAACATCCCCACCAACGGAGCTGCAGACTGCAACATTGGCCTGTGCAAGGGTGCCCAGTTCGAAGACAACCAGAACAACGTGCAGACTTTCGCCCCCGGACAAAAGGTTGCTATGACGGCTGTGCTACCCATTCCTCACGAGGGCCCTTGCAATGTCTCCATCGTCGACACCGCCACCAACACGCAAATCGGCCAGTCACTTCTCGTGTTTGACTCGTACGCCGACGAGAACCTGGCGCAATTACCTGCGAACAATACCGCCTTCAGCGTCACGATGCCCAAGAACCTTGGAACCTCGTGCCAGGTACCCGGCGAATGCACCATGCAGTGGTTCTGGTTCGGTACTTCTGCACAGCAGACATACGAGAACTGTGTCGACTTCGTCATGTCAGCATAAGAGATCGCTTGCGCTGCCGTCTTCGCCAATCTACATCTACGCCGGCGGGTATGACTCTCTCGACCCCATGTGGCACCTTCTATGTACATCAATGAATGTTGACTCCTTCACGATTCCCAGTCTTGTTCTCTTACACCAATAATGATCAATGTAATATCCATCAGACGTGCATATTCCCAATCCAAAAACTACAATTATCAACTACCAGTGACTGCCAGTGTGCCAGCTTCTCCTTCCCAATTAATCATCCGCTTATGCAAGAAGTTCCCTCTTCCCATTTCAACATCAGACTCCCGTATTGCGAGAGATGCCCGCATGTATAATTCACGTTAATCCCACCTTCGAAATCCATGTTCAGTGTCTGCATTAGGCGGCAAACAGAAACAGAAGCAAAGTGTTGCGTTGTACGAAACGAGTGTATTAGAATTTGATATCTCAGAGAGAGGGAGCGCAGCTACTGAGGGTGAGGGTGAGGCATCTGCCGAGGCGCTAGGGCAAAGAGAGACTAGCCAGATCATGTGATCGTGACGAGATCACTATCCACAGCAGGGTCGCTCACTTCTCGCCTTACCTTACCTTCCAACACCCCCACCAGTGCAAGGATTTGGGGCTTTCTGATCTGCGTCGATCAATTCCTTCATTGCATGTAGAACCAGCATGAACCCAGTACTCTCGAGGTGCATTAGAGAGCTAGTCAAGCGTGACCAGGACCCAGTATCGAGGACCGCTAGCATGGTTGTATCAGCATTTCCAGAGCATCCTTGCATGTATGCAGTGAGAAATTGTTTGTTGAAGGGACAGAACGATTGAAGATGCAGCTACACAGACTGGTTTTTCCCAACTTCGCACACGAGGCCAGCAACGGCTGGAAATCGTGCATTGAATTAGGAATGCAGTTGTGTGTCGTGGCCTCTCCCAACACTCCCTATCTCTTGCGACTGGGGAAGAAAACCAGGAAGATAGGCACAAGTGCACGAAACAACGACGAAAGTATCGTTCGTGCAGAAGAAAGAGGCTGACTCGTAGTGGAAGGCTACCGGTGTGCGATTTAGTATAGAAAGGGATGTGAAGACGGCGAGGTGGTGACTTGGGCTGTATCTTAGAAAGAGTTGTGGGTTTTGAGGTAAGAGACTGCGATGCTGAACAAGAGTTGCGTGGAGATGGTAATGGCTGATAGGGGAGGAGCGTCGTGTAAGAGATATGCATCATGAAGGTTGATCTGCGATGAGTCCTTTATGTGATGTAAAGGTGTATGCTATGTATCGCATGAGGTTGGAGGGATGATCACCCAAAGAATTAAGACTGAAAAGGATAAAAGGGGAAGGTGCGAATGGAATGCTGTAAGGTGAGCGTACGGCTCTCACTTTTTTGATCAACTCAAGTGCACTAGATAATCCTTTGCAGGTTGGAAGGTGACGTCCAGCAAGCTTCTTGCATTCATTGGTCAAGTCGACCTCCAAGCCTTCGCATCAGTAGGCAACTCAACCGAGACTTGGTGTCCCCTCAACTCCTCCACCTCACCACTACTTGCTTCACGCACCCCAAACTCCACGGGAAATAACTCCTTCTCTATATCTCCACTAGCCACATACGACGGTGCCGCACATACGTTCCCACCTCCCACCACTCACGTGGTGTTGTACGCCCTCAGCCCCTGCTTACAGCAAAAATACCCGTTGTTGTTGTTGAACAAGTTCCATGTCGCACTGGCGCGGGCAGGCGCCGTCGTCGGGTTTGTAGCGAACATGTGCAGTAGCGCTGTGGCTATTTTCCAACGCTGATTCGGCTTCTGTTGATTTAGTGTATATAATTAGTGAATACCCATGGTTCAAAGAGAGACTATATACCATGGTAAGTTTAAGGAGCGGCTACGTAAATTCACATGCTAAGCATGTGAATACAGAGCGTAATATGTGAAGAGCTACCCCTCCCACCACTTGGAGCTATTTACTTCTATACACGTAAGCTATGATCTATATATGTACGCTATATTTTATGATCTATGGAAGTTGGAGTAGGGGGTTGCAAGTATAACGCGCATTAATCAATTAACGTATAGGTCACTACCTTATCAGCTTTAAGCTTTCGACATCTTCACCCCGTGGCGACGTGCCAAAAAGATGAAGTTATTAATTGTTTATTGCTAGTATATATTTGTCTATGATCTATAGTACTAAACAGTGCCTACTTACCAAACTACAGTAACTTGATTAAGCATAGAAAACTCTGTAGATGGCGCAGTGAACAGAGCCTATGATTGTGTGTGCTGCTAGTTCTGGATCAGCCTTAGTTGAGACGGATAAACTAGGCATCGATAGAATGGTGATCATAAGGGACCACCGTGACAATTTGGGCACAGTCGGTTGCATTGAGGCGAAGGGCGAAGCCTTGTGCTATTACGCCGGTCATTGAAACGATTTTCGATTCCGGTGTCTGAATCCTTATCTAAACAGAACGGCCAGCTGGAGAGGAGAGTCCAAGGCAAGGATTTGAGATGGAGGAAAGAGTCGAAGTGAAGCGGGGGTCATGCGACGGGGTGGAGATTTTTACACAAATACCGGAGTGGAAGGAATGGGAGTCGCGCTGCCTGCATGTCTCTGACGCTTCAGCGCGATCTTAAGGCAGTATCTACAAAGGAGTATGAGTCTGACTGGGGTTGAGTAACTTGCCTTTCGTACCCTTTTGAAGTACATCGTTCCTGCACCTCGCCGCGCCTTGCTGTTATGCAGCTCCAAAGTCATACTTCATGTGGAGCTCTTAGTCCTCTAACACTTGACCATTGGATTCACAGTCAACTTGGTTGATATTATAGCTATATCAAAACCTGAAGATGATCGTCGTTACGTTGCCGCATGGTCCACCTGCATTATCAATTTCGTATAGCTCTTGCATGTGTTGTTTTCTTCCGCCTTAAATAGAAAGGCGGTTCTATGATAAATTTTTTTGGCGGGTTGGATATCTTCCTTGTAAGGTGTGCTGTGGAAAAATTTCATTGTCCAAACGAACAAGTTCTTCTGCTCTACGTTTCTTCCACTCAGTGTGTTTGCCGTCATTATGATCAATACCTGCACTCCACCGAAACAAGAACTCTGTATCAAAGCTACTAACACCTACCTTTCAAAACTCACTAACAGCTGTACATCTGCACGTCTTGCCTCCTATTGACGCATATGTGTGGCAATCGCAGTACTTCTTCTAGAGGCAAAGCCACCTCCATAGCGAATCATAGTATGCAATCTGGTTAGGGTCAGGACGTGTAAGAGACCGTAGCTGTGTGGCTGGACGTGGTCTTGGAACGAAAAGGCAGCGCTCGGTAGCAGATGGTCTTTGTGCTGCGGGAGAAAGTGAAGGTCAACTGTATCGGGAGAGTTTGACCAGATGAACGTCTTTTCCGATCCGTCATGGTCGAATGAGTGACCTTGGGATCAATTCGCGCGTGCAGTGTTGGTTATGATTTAGGAGGAGGGTGAGAAGTGTACTACCAAAGTTGTGTATGGGTTTGCTTTGGAGTCGGACGTCGTCGCTGCAACTCCTAGCGCTTGGGAGCTTCGAGCTAATGCGTTCGGCTTGCCTAGGGGCTGCTTACGTGGTGTCAAAAGCCCGAAGCGTAGAACGCCTCATAATGATTCGGTCTGTGCTCTGCATGAGGAACGAGCTAGATTATCTGTCACGGCCCAGGGCCTCTTTGATTGGTTCGGTTCGGTGTTCGGGCCCGGAGGAACTAGCCTCCGGGCCGCACCCACAGATAGTTCGGCTACACGGTAGATAGCCTCCTAATAAAACAACACTTTTTCTCGGTTCACCAAATAGGCCTTCTTTGTAGCCTGTCATAGTTATGAGCCCGGTACACGCTTGGTACCACTGTTAACCCACTACCACCACGATCACGATCGTCGCGCCGTCGCGCGATC
>JAGQEM010000139.1:0-10515 GCA_019202945.1 Corynespora olivacea
TGTGTGTGTATGTGTGTGTGTGTGTGTGTGTGTGTGTGTGTGTGTGTGTGCAGGCTGGTTGGTTGGTTTGGCTGGCTGGCTGACATGATCGGTGCATGTAGAACTCCGCTTCGCGCAGATCAACTGGCACGCCGTCGGCTTCCGGGACAAGCTGCGGTTCGAAGAGGAGGTGGATCGGGCGTGCGCGGTCCGGACTCGCGAGGTGAGGGGTTTGAGGGAGAGGGTCGGGTGGTTGGAGGTCAGGGTCAGGATGTTGGAGGGTGGGGTTGGGGATGATGGGGAAGGCGGGGACTCGGCGTATGGGTCCGGCGATGAAGCCGAGGGGGTGGGGAAGGTGTGGTGGGCTTGATGGAGTGCATCGTGATTTGTTCGGGGCTTTGGTTCGGGGATGTGGGTGGTGGGGTTCTCGTGGGCGAGTTTTGGGTATTCGTTCGGGAGACGAGTCGGGGGTGGAGTCATTGATTGATGTTATCGATTGAGGGAGGGAGGGAGTGAGTGAGTGAGTGCGAGGGTTGTACCGAGTCTATTGCAGAAGCGAGCAAGGTAAAATCAAATCAAATCAAACAAGGGGTATATATATCCAGTCTATTCATGAATCGTGTGCCACCGTACTCCGTTGCATGTGAATTGAAAAAAGAAAAAAAGAAAAAAGGGAATCGAGGTCGGAAATCTACTTCCTCTCCCTGACCCCCTCATCCAGCTTCTTCGCAGCCGTCCCCGTCGCCGTCCCCTTGGCCTCATCCAAGGGCGGAAACTCCTTCAGCACCTCGCCATTGGGCGTCTGCACCGCCGCCCCGTCGGGCGAGTTCTGCCACTTGGCCATGTCCTTCTTCAGCGCCTCGAGCTCCTTTTGAAACTTCTTCCCAAAGACCTCGATGTAGTAGTTGGCGCCGTTGTAGGTGCTCCACAGGAACACAAAGGTGAGGAACACGCCGCTCGCCCAGCGGCTCCAGAACCATATCGGGCACGGGACGAGCGTGATGCACGCGTACGAGTACTGGATGAGCATGAAGGCGGGTTCCTGGAGGGCCTTGGGGAGCGAGAGGACGGCCTTGCCGATGGGCGTCTTGGCGTAGGATTTCAGGAGCCAGGTGAAGGAGGTTGGGCGGCCGGCGGCGATCTTTTCGCGCCTGCGCACGGTGATGAGGAAGTGGTAGGCGAGCTGCCAGATGCCGTAGGGGATGGTGGCCCAGAGGAGCATCTGCCAGAGCGTGTAGTGGTGCGGAGAGTCGGGGGAGGAGGTGCGGATGTTGTAGATGGCGACGAAGTGCCGTTTCTGGTAGGCCGGGTCGAGGAGGTGGACGATGCAGTGGAGGGTGGCGCAGGGCATGATGTGGATGAAGAGACTGCGCAAGGTCAGTTCGCTGGCGACGCAAAGGGGGTGTGTCGGCCTACCTGACGACCTTGTCCATGCTGTGGAAGACGAGCGAGTTGCGCCACATGACGATGGCGATGGCGTTGTTCCCAAAGGCCAGGCAGTAGGTGCTGATGAAGAGACGCTTCGAGTGCGGAAACACCCACATGGACAGCATCAGCAGGAAGTTGACGAAGTAGCACAGGTCGGCGAGGAAGTAGTGGTAGCCGATCTTGTGGTAGGCGTAGTAGCGGATGGGCATGAAGTACAGGAGCTGGGCGCTGTACCAGAGGGGAAACCACTCGGGACGGCCGCCGACGAGGTATCCGGACACGAAGATGTTCATGACGGCCGCGATGAACGAGGCCTTTTCCCTGGCCGTGACGGCCGTGGTCGAGGCCCATTGCTTGTTCAGGCGGTCGACGGACTGGCGCATGCGCTTCTTGTACCTGTCGAGCTGCTCGCCCTCGGTGGGGATGCGGCGCCGCCACTCCTCCACGGCCCGGTCTCTGGTGTTCATGCCGCGCGTCCGCGCCGCCTGCCTGATCCTCTCGGTCTGGGCCGAGATGGAGTTCTGGATCTTCTCGACGCGCTGCGACAGGGCGAAGTTCTCGATGAAGTCGAACATGGTGAGCTGCTCGACGGGCGGGAAGAAGCCGGCCTCGTCGGCGTCCGAGTCATCCTGGGTGATGGAGCCCGTGGAGAAGGAGGTGGAGCGCGAGAGGCCGGGGCTGGGGGCCGTCGATGCAGCCCGTGTCGAGTCTGATCGACTGGAATGCGGTGGCGGCGGTTTTGGGGGGTCGTGGTCGGGCATGGCGGGCAGCAGCTCTTCGGGGGGGGAGGTCTATTGCAGCAGCAGCAGCAGCATACGATGTCGGTATCGAGAGAGGTGGAGAAAAAGTGCAGGGCGGCAGAGACGTGGCGGAGCGGCGGGCGTTGGTTGGGAGAGCACCGGAGGCTATCACGAGGACACGAGGGGGGAGTGGATGGCAGCGATGGTGCAGAGGTGCAGAGGTGCAGAGGTGCAGAGCAGGCAATCATCAACGCCGGCGGTGAAAGGCTACTGGTACGCGGGACATGCAGTGGGAGTTGGAGTTGCATGTGCGTGTGCGTCACAGGCCGGGATTAATTGTTGGACGGTTGGGTTCGAGGACCTGCTACACCATCTACGGCGCGCCGTTGGGTGTCCGCGTGCAGTTCGAGTTTCCATCCGTCGCGTCGCCCGCTGCCACTCCCACTCCCACTCCCCCACCGCGACCATGGGCAAGCTCGTGCGCCTCGAGCTCTACAACTTCAAGACCTACCGCGGCCGGCACGTGCTGCCCTTTGGCGACTCGTGGTTCACGTCCATCATCGGCCCCAATGGCTCCGGCAAGTCCAACAGCATGGACGCCATCTCCTTCGTGCTGGGCATCAAGTCCGCCTCCCTGCGCTCGCGCGACCTGCGCGAGCTCGTCTACCGCGGCCGCGTCATCCAGACCAGCAAGACGGCCGTCGACGACGGCGACGACAACAGCCACCCGGACGACGACTCGCAGAGGGGCGACCCCAAGACCGCCTGGGTCGAGGCCGTCTTCTCCGACGACGCCGAGCAGCTGCACCGCTGGCGCCGCACCATCACCACGGCCGGCCAGAGCGAGTACCGCATCAACGGCCGCGTCGTCACCGCCCGCGCCTACAACGAGGCCCTCGAGGAGCAGAGCATCCTCGTCAAGGCCCGCGCCTTCCTCATCCCCCAGGGCGAGGTCGAGGAGGTCGCCAAAAAGCCCCCCAAGGACATCACCTACATGATCGAGCAGATCTCGGGCAGCCTCGAGAAGAAGGCCGACTACGAGCGGCTCAAGGCCGAGTCCGATGCCGCGGCCGAGGACAATTCGCAGTTCCTGCACCAGCGCCGCCAGATCAACGCCGAGATCAAGACCTACACCGAGCTCGAGGCCGAGGCAAAGGCCTTTGAGCGCAAGGTGGCCGCGCGCGACGAGGCCAACGTGTCCCACATCATGTGGAAGCTCTACCACCACCAGCAGCTGATCCAGAGGGCCCGCGACCGCATCTCGAGCCACCAGGAAGAGCTCAAGGAGCACAGGCGCGGCGTCGAGCGCTACCAGGCCAAGGTCGACGAGACCGCCCAGGCCGAGGCCAAGGTCAAGCGCGACATGACGAGGACGAACCACGCCATCAACGCAAAGGCCAAGGAGATCGAGGAGGCCCAGAACCGGTTGGTCCCGGTCGAGGAGAAGATCCGGCTCACCGAGCAGGAGCTGGCCAAACTGGACGAGAGGATCGGATCGCTGGACAAGGAGCGCGAGTCGCAGGCAAAGGCCGTCGCCGATTTCGACGGGAAGCTGGCCCAGGTCAGGACGGCCGAGGAGAGGTGGGAGGCCGAGCGTTCGGCCGCCGCCCAGCAGCAGGGCCGCGAACTCTCGCCCCAGGATGAGCAAGAGTACAATCGCCTGCGCAGCGACGTCGCCAAACAGACGCACACCGACCAGATCGAAATCGACAGGCTCCGGCGCGAGGTCGGCACCGAGAGGGAGCACGCCCGGAACCTGGAGCAGAAGGTGACCGGCTACCGGACGACGGTGGACCAGCTGGACAGGGACGTCGCCCAACTCTCCCATCGCCTCGGGGACCGCAAGACCCGCCTGCGGGAGCTGCAGAAGGAGAGGGCCGCGAAGAAGCAGGAGCTCAACAAGCTCCAATCCGACCGTCAGCACATCCACAGGCAGTACACCGAGCTCAACCAGATGCTCCAGGAGAATCTGATCAAGCTCACAAACGCCGAGTCGGGCCGTCGCGAGACCAGGCGGGACCAGCGAACCCGCGAGGTCGTCGGTCAGATGAAGCGCATCTACGGCTCCGGAATCTACGGCCGCCTGAAGGACCTCATCAAGCCCAAGCAGAGGAAGTACGACACCGCCGTCGGCACCCTCGTCGGCCGCAACATGGACGCCGTGATTGTGGACACGGACAAGAATGCCAGGGATTGCATCCAGTATCTCAAGGACCAGAAGCTGTTCCAGATGACCATCATCCCCATCGATTCCGTCACCGTCTCGGCCATCAATCCGAACCTGAAGGGTCTCCACGAGGGCATGCGCCTCGGCATCGATTGCATCGACTACCCCGCCCATCTCGAGCGAGCCATTTCCTCCGTCTGCGGCGATGCCGTCATCTGCGACACCCTCAAGCTGGCCAGGCATCTGCGATTCGAGCGAAACCCTCCGATCCAGCAAAAGGCCGTCACGCTCGACGGCAGCGTCATTTCCCGGAGCAGCAACATGACCGGCGGTACCATGCAAGGCTCCAACAACCAGCAGCAGCAGTGGGGTGACCAGGATATCGAGGCGCTCCAGCACAAGGTCGACAGTGTCAAATCGCAGCTCGCCGCTCTGCCGAAGCTGGACGCCAGGCACCGAGAGGAGGATCAGCTGCAGGGCGAAATCACCGACCTGGACGAGCAGCTGCGCCGCCTGCAGGAGGAAATCACGACGCTGGACCGCAACGTCAAGAGCAAGAAGAAGGAGCTCGATCACGACAACGGCGTTCTGAGGCAGGAAAAGCCCAAGTTCGACGAGGCCACGCAGCGCCTGCGGAACAAGGAGCGAGATCTCGAGAGCACCCAGAGCGCCGTCAACCGGGTGGCCGATCAGGTGTTTGCCGCTTTCTGCCAGCGACTCGGCTATGCTTCGATCCGTGACTACGAAGCACAGCAGGGTACGGCACAGCAGGAAGCTGCCGAGAAGCGTCTTTCCTTCAGGAAACAGCGCAGCACGCTGGAGAACATGAGGTCCAACGTCCAGCAGCGCCTCAACGCCATCGAGGAACGCCTCAAGGCGGCGGAAGAGAAGCGTGATCGGAACCGGAGGTCTCTGGAAACCCATCAGGCCGAGCAGGAGGAACTGCAAAACTCCATCGACGTTCTCAAAGCCGAGCTTGAGACGCTGCAGGAGGGCTTGTCCCAGCTCGAAGAGACGAAGAACGATCGCACCGCAAAGGTCAAGGAAGCACGGCGTAAGCTCGACGCACGCAACGACAAGGTCAAGAACGTTCTAAAGGACGTCGATGAACAGGAGCAGATCATCAAGAGCAGAGCTGCGGAGCGTTACAACCTGCTCAAGAAATGCCGTCTCGATGAGATCAAGATGCCGCTGACGGCGGATTCCGCGCCGCTGAACTCGCTGCCCATGACCGATACGGCTCGCCAGGATCCCGACGAGATGGACGTCGACCAGCCCGACGCCACGCAGATCGAGCAGCCAACCGTCGACGACTACGGCATCGAGCCGGACTTTGAGAAACTGGACGAAGAGCTCCGCACCGAGCTCGATGAGATCCTCGAGCAGGAAGACGCCGAGGATGATCAGCTCCAGACCCAGGCCGCGACCGCCCTCAAGGAAGCCGAGGCGAGGCTCACCGAAGCCATCGCCTCCCTCGACGCCGAAATCAGCAAAGCAAATCCCAACATGAAAGCCGGCGAGCGCCTCGTCGTCGCCAAGGAAAAACTCGAACAGATCGAAACCAACTTCACCACCGCCCGCAAACGCGCCCTGGAAGCCAAGCAGAAGTTCGAGGAGGTCAAGGAAAAACGCATCGAGCTCTTCACCAAAGCATACGACCACATCCACGACAACATCCTCGAAGTCTACCAGAAACTCACAGAGTCGGAGCAATTCCCGCTCGGCGGAACCGCCTATCTCGATCTCGAGGACAGCACCGAACCCTACCTCGCCGGCGTCAAGTACCACGCCATGCCTCCGCTCAAGCGTTTCCGTGACATGGAACACCTTTCCGGAGGCGAGCGAACCATTGCCGCTCTGGCCCTCATCTTCGCCATCCATTCCTACCAGCCGTCTCCCTTCTTCGTCCTGGATGAAGTCGATGCCGCGCTGGACAATGTGAACGTGGGGAGGGTGGCCAGGTACATCACGAGGAACAAAGGAGAGGGCATGCAGTTCATCGTCATCACCCACAAGGCGGGGTTGTTCCAGGAGAGTGATACGCTGGTGGGTATCATGAGGGATCAGAGCAAGATGAGCAGCAAGGCCATCAGTCTGGATGTAAGTTGTTCCCCCCGTCTCAACGTGTGATGGAATGCAGTCTGACATGCGTACAACAGTTGAGGAAATATCAGTGAGTGCGAGAATAGGGGTGCAGAGTGGAGTGCTCGGTGGCTTCGTACATTTTTCTTTTCTCCTTCCCGTTTCGATGGTATCGAGGGGTGGGAAACGGGCCGAGTGGGGTATATGTTACGCGTACGGGTTTTCTTGCCGGAACCACATGGGCTGGCTGTGCAGGGTGGGTATGTGGTAGGCCTCTTTCCATCCACGTTCATCTCTTGTTCGTGGAGCTTGGTGGGGTGTAAGTGAAGTGTCGTGTCGGAATTCATGCCAAGTCCATTTCCCCGGTGCTTTGCAAAATCTTCCTACCTTTTTGCTTTTTGTCCTTTCAGAAACGTGAAGAACAGGTGAGGATGAGATTGTGCTGTTGAAATGAGGTGTTGTTCTTGAGTCTATAGACAGGGAGGATTGTAGATATCAGTACTACAAGAAGGCTGCGACGCAGGGGGGGTAGGAAGTGTGAGCTAGATACCAAAGCGGTTAGACGATAAAGCTTAATCTGCACATCGCTTCTTCTTTTTGTTGCTACATACTACAATACCTTTGACATTTCGACGACGCAGGGACTCCGCGCCCCCTTTTTTTCTACTGACGTATTTTTCTGAAGCATGTTTCAGACACAATCTACTTGCAGTGCAGCTTATCGCCGCGATCAGGTCTCACATGGCCTCAGCTCTATCACGACTCGGATGGACTACCGAGCTTTTCAGTGGCGTCATTTTCGACCCTGCCGTGCAGGCTCACTACATGCACCCCTTCTCATGAGTGCGAAGAGACGTACACCGGGCGTCTAGTGCTCGTAATCCACTGCTATTGTACATGCATCTCAAGTTTCGAACTATCAGCAATTACGAATGACGCTCGTCGCCGACATCCACCACCACAACATCCGCCTAACGCTTACTCACCACGACGCTCCACTCACTCCCTATTTCCCCCTTAGGATATCTTCTTCCGAATCACTACCGGCGGATATTCGATTTGCTAGATCTAATGGCCAGCTTCTAGCCCCGATTTGCTTTAGGAACCGCGAATCACTCAATTCCCCCAGAGTTATCCTACCCCTGCGCCCACCCATTTCATGACGTTTTTGTTCAGCCTCACATTTCCCTTGCTCTGAATGCTCGTTCTGGGCCTCTTGGATTGCTTGTAAAGACGGCATGCCCGCAAGCTTGCGATCGCTATGCGGCATCCTCAGGTTTGTGATTGGATAGTTGTCATCGTGCCGCTCGTTACCCACACTCGTTCAGTGATCTCTTTTCTATTCGCTCTTTACCTACATTCATTCAGCTGCATCTCTTCTATTCGCTCTTTACTCACACTCGTTCAGTTACATATGTTCCATGCTTTACCCACACTCATTCTTACGTACCTTCCAGTCGATCTTTACACACACTCATTCAGTCACATACCTGTCACTCACCCTTTTGCTCATATAGTATTGATTACTGTTTACTAATCTTGCGAGTCTCCAGAATTGTCAAAGAAGCTGGCAGTGGGCCACTGGCTCGTTGATAGACCCTCGCGCCTCTTTACGACCTGTTTTCCGGTCAACACCCGCCCTCCATTCGCTGCTGGCAACACCGGTGGGGGTCTACGCAATCCTTGCTCGACATGGAGGATCAGGTCAAATATGACTTTTGCAACATCACCCGACGATTGACGCCTTCTGGACTTCTCGAGGCACGTCATATGATAGATCAAGCGATCAGCGATCGCCAATCTATGAGAGCTGAGACTATAGGAAACATCGCTAGACGTTGGGTACACAATCGTATGTGTTACTCGGTCCGCATATATGCTGAAGCCTCCTCATATAGCCGGACAGATTATCATACCCCCAATGTCAACCGCGCCACGTACTCATCGACTGCTTCGACGCTCAATGGCACTCGAACAAGCCGTCAAACCGAAGCTCACAAGTCCAAACTCGCCGAGCCGCCACAACACCTGGAAGGGGCGGCCGAGCCGATCCTATTTTGTACATTCTGTGCAGAGATGGGAAAGACGACAACGTTTTACGAAAGGCGCAATTTGAACACTCATGAAAGGAGAGAGCATCTCGATAACACGGATCTGCAGTGGCGCTGCAAATATTCGGTCTGCACCTCTCTCATCTTCAACAATAAGGATGTTTTGACGGACCATATGGTACAACGACATCCTGGGGAGGAGCACGTACCGCAACCCATTCAATCGAAACGTCTGTACGGATGTGGATTCAGGGGGTGCCACCATGTCAGCTCTGCGTGGAGCGATCGTTCCGATCATGTCGACCACCACAGGCGGAACCCAGCCTCTTGGGACTTTAGCCAGACGATCCGTAACGTACTCGAGCATGAGAGTTACGCGCAAATCTGGGCCGACGTCCGCGGTCTCCCTGGCCCGAATCAGCACATTTCGCCATCCGAAATGGTGTGGGACTCGGAGACCACACGGCAACAGAGACGAATACTGGAAAATGGGGATTTTTGGTCGGAGCAACACATGAGGGATTTCTTTCAATGCCTGTTCCGGGCTGGACGTCGCGTCTTGAACTTCGCCACCACACCAGCCCTCAGCAAACCATTGACGAGTGTGGCAACACATGAGTCATGCATGCCCGATGCGTCCGAATCACCCTCACGTGATGATTCTTTGGGCTCTGGGACAGATCAGTACCCGGTGCTTTCCACAGATGCCTGCCAAAACAATGTACTCAGCGCGTCTGATCACATCAACGAATCCACTTCCCCCGATCGGATTATTCGCTCAATCCAGCTCGCTCCCTGTGAGAAGTCCAGTTCTCCCAGCCCAGCCACCAATTTCGGCCAGATCACGGCCTGCGACACCGGTTCCCTCGAGAAGTGCACTACGACCCAATCATGCCCGCCTCACTACCACATCATGTTTCCCAGTAAACTCAAAGACTCTAACCAATCGTTCGAGCATGATCGCGTTGGAAAGCCTCATCAGTCCATTTCCCGAGAACCATTCAAGCGAACCTATACCTCCGAGAAAGTCACACTGCATCCCCATCACACCGATCTGTCTATGAGAGGTCCTCAATTCGATTTCGATTTCAGCCCCTACGTCGTGCAAACTGATCACGCTCTCGTATCAGACAATCAAAACAGCGCTCAGATGGCCGGTACAGATGAGTTCGCTGCACAGGAAGATCGGCGTCTGAATCAGGATTGGTCTCCCTACGCACCAGCGTTCCGGGAAGACCCAAATGGGCATGCCACCATCGATACAACAACACCTCCCCCTTATACATCATCCAACACCACCGCCGCCTCTCTTTCTTTTCCCTCGTCCTCGGTCGAAAAGTTACAGCGCCAAAACGCTTCCAAGTCGTCGATGCGACACAAGTTGAGGAAAAACCTGGAGCTTTTCCTCTCGAGGTTCTGGAGCCAGGGCGTGAACTTGGTCCCTCCGGACCAGCAGCAGCAGCAGCAGCAGCAGCAGCCTCTCGGCAAGGCCTGGTATCCGCAGCCACTGGGTCAAAAGACCTAGTCGGTGGTGCCACGACCGGCGGCATCCCTCCACCTCAGCCGGCGTTCTTTTCCATCCGTATCGAGCGGCGGCGGCGGCGGTCAAGTTTTGAATTTCAAGGTTGCGTAACGACTTCCTGGGTTTGCAAAGCTTCATGAATGTCCTTTTTTTTTCTCCTTTTTCGTACCATTGTTGGTTTGGGGTCCGTCTGTGTGTTGTATCCGTATAAGCTTCTGTAGCAGGGCGAGGTAGATGAGATGGCAGCAATGACAACAACAATGCATCTACCATTCAGGTGTAAGAAGAGACGACTCGCTACCGAGCTGGTATCGAGCTCCTCGGGAATAGAGTATATATACACTGAGAAGAATCACGTGTTTGAGCCAACTTCGGGCCTCCTCGCACAAGGTCCCTGATAGTGTGCATGATCTTCGGGGGGGGGGGGGGGCCCCCCCCCCCCCGGGGGGGGGGGGGGGGGGGGGGGGGTATGCACGGACAGGCAGAAAATGGAAACGATGGATGAATGAGACTACACGGCGAGGGGCGAGGGGGGAGGGGGGCGGG
>JAGQEM010000139.1:10525-78669 GCA_019202945.1 Corynespora olivacea
TTATTTTGCCGTCTCGGTATTGTGTATATATATTCGGATTCTTTTTTTTGTTTTGATGCTAATTCGGCTCTTGGCGTACACTGTGCATGTTTTGTTGTATTTATTTCCCCCCCCCCCCCCCCCCCCTCCTCCTTCTGTTTTCCTTCATGGCCTTGGCACGAACATGCTACTCAATCGCTCCGCCTAACGATGATGAAAATATGTGGAAAACACTGGACCTTTGATCCACCCGGGGACCGGTACGTCTTCCTCGTGAGAGTCTGTCTCCAACGCGACTCCATTCCAGTTCCTTCATGGTGTTTGTGTCCATCATACGCAATGTACCTGCCCACTGATTCACAAGCATGGAATACTTCTTTAAAAAAAAAACAGCATTCATTCATCGAACTTGTAACTTATCCCTGTATATCTATCTAGCTCTACGATGGCGACCACCTTCCCATTCCCAAGGTTGTCGGAGGCCTTGAACCCTGTCGACGATAACTCCATCGCTCTCGCTCGAGCTGCCGCAGGGTTTGCTGTTCGCTATTCGCTATTCGGCTGATATTGATTGATTCGTTCGATATTGGAGGCTTGGTATCCGGCGATGCTATTTTTGTGAACGACTTCCGCATTCGATGTTCAAGGTAACGGTATTCGGCGACAAGCATGAAGCGAAGGGGTTCGAGAAGGCGGGCCCGCCGACCGAAAATGTGTGATCGATATTGGGAGGCTACGGAAACACTGGCAAGTGCGTGGGAAAGTTCGGTCTCTACAGTAAAGCTCAGCAGCGGATGAGGCGTTTCGTCCCCGGAGATGAATATGGTGAGTTGGGCGTCGTGAGTACGAGCCCGACCATCTGGCGGTCGGTGTAACCGAAACCGATGCGACATTCCTACCTCTGTAATTTTTTTAGCCTTGATTGTTTGTACGCCTACTTTGAGTTCCATCACTTTGGCATCTCTAGGATCCTTCGCTGTAGGACCGTAGCTCTACTCAAGCTCTGCAACATGTAGTACCCCACCCATACGGATGTTTCCGCAGCTCTGGGAGGCAATGTATCTTCTGCTCGCCATACCACTCTGTTTCGAATCGATATAATGTCGCTGGTGCCACCGGCTGGCCAACTGCCGCCACAGAGTTGTTGTGTGTTCGTTCTAGGAGATCCCCGCACAAGACCGTGCGGAGGTATCGGCGCAAAAGGCACGCCACCGCTGGGAAGGACGCGTCTGTAGGGTGTAGGGAACGTGCCGTGTGGTTCGGCTTTCGAGATCGTTGCTGCAGCGTGATTTTGTCGCAAGGAACCGACGCCAGAGCGCGTGGTGTGGTGTGGTAGCTAAAGCTAACAAGCTTTACGTGGAGGCAGAGCACGGCGTTGCTGGAGGGGCCATTTGGCGCGGCGAACTGGCGCGTTTGGCTCAGGCCCAGTGTAAGCATCGCAGGATCCCCATCTCCCAATATCAAGCCAACCTTTGATGCTTATATGTGATAAAAGGCTGCTTGTAACTCATCAGAGCCTTACCAACGTGATCATCGGTATCTTCAGAGCCTCCGCGCTTTTTTGTGTGCGTATCTATGCGGTAAAGGCGTGTCGTGGGTAGCAAAAAGAGGGTATCATGCTGGCGAACTCCAGGCTCGAACTTACGTCCTTCAAAGATGAACAGACCAGCAAGACAAAAAAGAGCAAGCGTAGATACCACTGGACCAAGGCTTCTACTCTATACAATATGAAAATGAAAAGAAAAAAAAGAATTCGATCGGCGGTCGGTTCGACGGGTCGGAAATCTAGACACAGTAAACAAGTTAGCACAGTTCTGAAAGACGCAATGAGTTGTTAGTATGTCTCCACGAGTGCTTGCCAAAGGCACTCGCTTCATTGACGAAATGTTTTGAAATAAAACAACTTATATAGGGCCATAAAGTGGGCGTGCGGGGTTGCCAGCAAAATTGGAGGCATTGTGCGCGATGGGTCACGCCACTTGAGGTAGGTACGTGCGGCGATTGCGTTTACACTGTTGTGTACCCTTAAATCTGTGATTGGATTTGACGACAGCGAAATCCGGCGGCCTTGATGAGGGGTCTCGGGGAATATGGTGAAGTTATATTGATGCGTGTTGGATGGGCGGCACATCGTGCGAGGCGACCATAGCATTGCTATCGCAAAGGATGCTCGTAGTACTCGATTCAGTACTCCAAGTGATCGATTTGGCTGTAGCTGATATACAGCGTGTTGTCCCTCTTCTTTGCGCTGATTGCAAAGAAGATGCATCAAATGCCGTGTGTATACATTGACGCGCCCGACACCAGATGGGATGACAAAATCCGAGGAAACGGCGGTAAGTATAATCGACGGAACTTTGGAGGATGACCGGTGTAGCCGAAAAACATTAGCCTTTGCGAGATCTTGCTTTGCTGATTGTTCGATCTAAACTTCTTGTGGTTTGGACGTGAGAAGTCACATGACCGTGATACTACTTGCTCGCAGTGTGTGATCAGGGGCAGGGTATGACCTCGGTATGTTAGCAGCGATGTATTTGATGAATGGAGCACCAAAATAGTATCGGCGGCTCGCCCTGTTGCTATGATCAGCACACTTCGAAGTGTTTATGCATGAAACGATACCGCCGAGGGAAGATGTATCAAAAGCCTGCAAGGCTGTGAAATACATTCGTCCTTTTGTTGGTTGGATGAGGTAACCATTAAAAAAGGGGTAAACTCCAGGGAGGAAGGCTAGCATACGGCATCCCAGCTGCCGAAAGTCAAACCCCGAATCAGCAGCCTTTGTTCTCCATTTTGATATGCTGAAGTCTCGTAGTATCCGGTTTTGATTGGTGCATGATAATATGGAGAAGCACTGCGTTAACAGAGTAAAAGACTTGCAAAACGTTGCTCAGCCCAGACTATAGCCAGTGTCGTCAGACTTTGATATATTACTGTGACTTTTGGAGCGTCGAGCTCCATGCCGCCTCAACCACTGTACTCCTGTGGCTCTCCCGATCGAATGGTGACTGAAATATTGACTCCAAGTTGAACCTGAAGAACGGAATTGTGGAAATGACGTATCGAGATTTCTGTATGCTGTTGTCTGTTGATATATTCATAATCTTCTAGCCTTGTGATGAAGGGTGTAGCAGAGCTTGAGAGATTGCGAATAGGCGTCAGTCCATTGGTACTTTCAACAACAATTGTAGTTGATGATTTGACCAGATCATATCTTGCTACATTCCCTTCTCATCTACAGCCATGAGATAGGGCAGCAAATGTAGAATGATGGTTCTTATCGTATGTTTCCAAATTCATGAAACACACAATGGAAGCGTGGGTATCACATTTTGACCACGTCCTGACTTTTTGAGTTGGAGAGTCGGGTTATGAAACAGCCGTATGTAAAATGATCGGCACGTTTTGACGCACGCATGCTCAAAGATGAAAATTCCGGGAAAGCTCGACCGTGAAAATGGAGATGATGCTGTTTTCTTTTTGCGCATCTTGAAAATTTTAAAAAACTTTTACGCTTTCTGGCTCTTGAACTCTCCAATAAAGGACGTTACGGAGCTGGTTGGAATCCAGTCTCGGAACTCGGAAATTCACAACTTTGATCAAGTGCTGCTGCCACACCCTGCTGGCAATTTTCAGGCAGACGTAAGTCTTTCGAGACGGTAAGAAAACAACTTATGCATCGTCGGCATCTGTGCAGGCCTTTAACGTGTTGCTGGCGCTAGCAGCAAAGAAAGAGGGCGATAACGCGTCGTCGTGGGATCGATCCAGCGCATCAAAAGGGTCGAGTAAAAAAACCACCAAAAAAATCGCTTCGTTCGTCGTTCGGCGGGATCGTTCGTCGGGACCGTTGGACCGGGGAACCTGTAGAATAGAATAAGTTAGCACAATTCTCACATGAATTTGATTTGGAATAAACGTACATATATACACCGAGAAACCGGGGGGTTGCGCTTCTAGGTATGTGCCGAGAGGGGCATGGCGTAAAGGCGTATTGTGCGAGCAAACGGTCAGGGGGATTGTCGCACCACCTCCACTGTGCACTATCGACGACGACGTTCTGCGAGGAGGAAGGGCAGTGCATCTAGTTCAGTTCCACATGGGTTCATCAACGTTGCGCTGAAGAGAATACGACCGAGGACCATCGAGACAGCTTCTCCGAGAAGCCTCCAATTGCACATGTGCTTTTGAACACACATGTGCTCTATAGCAGACTCAGATGTGTCTGAGCCACAATTCTCGAATATAACCTGCATGCCCGAGCCGGAATGCTATCTCCACTCGAACGTTGATATTCGGGTTTCCCAAAACCTGAATATGATGTCCATATCAAAGATGAACCCGACAGCAAGACTGAGCAGTTTGCTCTATAGCGGCTCTTATGCAGTCGGCTCATGGTGCTTGAGCTCGCATTGTTCGCATCCTCAGGGGTATTTTACAATGTGCAGCGTGACGGCGATTCCTGGAGGGCTTCATGACGATTTCATCCCGTCTTTTCTGGACGCTTTCCATGCGCTGGGTGGGGTCAGAGATTGCGTCTTGGCGTTGGACTGGACGCTTTTGTTGATCTTCCTGTCGGGCTCCTCTCACTCCACCAACCCCACCACAACGCCACCTCTCCTCCATTCTTTTACAGCATGCCAGCATCGTCAACGATCATCTCTTATCGCTCTTCAATAGCCACGTATCTTTACAACGCGCCGCACCACGCTGCAAGCGAACTGCGTCGCGCTGCCCACCTTGGGCGGGCTCCCTCACTCCCGCCAGCTGGCCTTGCCACCGCAACACCACCTCTTCTCTATCTCTTTACAGCATGCAGAGGTCTTCAGCGGCTATCTCTTCCGATTCTTCGATAATCGCATTTCTCCATGTTGCGTTCAACCTTATTGCCTACTGCGTCGAGTCGCTGATCTCAAGCGGGTGCCTCCGACTTCCCTCCACCATCGGCGACGACTCTATCGTACAATCACTTTGGTAAGGCAGTCCCGGAATATAACCTGATCCTAGAAGCTGACCTGCTATGCATAGTAAAAGGTGCGTGCATGCGTTGGCGGTGCTTTACAGAGAACGTGTCAGGCCAAAGCCTCCCTACATTTTGCCCGCAAGTGGCACGCTCGAGAAACAATGAACCGAACACAAGCATCTGGGTATGGTGATCCTAGGGAATGATGAGATCTCCAAGCTGATCTGCTGTGTACAGTGAAAATGCTCATGGATACTTTGGATGAGCTCTGCGGTGGGTGTATTAGGCTGTACACTCAAGGCGCAGTAAGTCGACCAGAAGTACTCTGGATGGTAGTTGGTAAGGACGCACGCAAAAGCCTGCCGAGCCAACCACTGTCTGGAAAGCTCCTCGTTACATGCCGAGGAGTCAGTACCCATAGGACGCTCAAACTCCGCAGAGTCAACGGTTGGGCTTATCTCCCCTCGGATAAGCCTGCAGTGTGCCGGGGAGGCGCGAAGCGGGGGGGATTTTGGGTGATGATGCATTCTATGCTCGGAATGCGGGATCAATTGACCGCGTTTGGCATACAGAAGCAGCAAGAGCTCTCTGGGAAGAAGAAACGAAAGGCTAGAATGAAGCCACCTTCGGACAATCGTACATGATGTACAACCGTGATGTATGTGATGCTTTGAAGTGCTGTTGAGTGGTGCAAGTGACACTACGCCGATGAAGTGATGTCCGAGTTGAGTTGAGACTAACACCCCTGTCGGAGGATTTGTGGAGCCGGATCGGTATCTTCTTCTTCCGTCCCAACGTTGTTCGAACTTCACCAGTTCACCGCGTGCTCGCTCCCATCAAGAATTCAGCTTTGCCAACAAGAGTGCATCTCTAATGCCATTTTCGTAGGAGTTCGGCTTGCAGCTTGATGTGCGAAGCTCTACGCGGCAAGTATTACCCCTGAATAGACTAATTGCGCATGACAGCCATCGCCATCGCCATTTCTCTTCCAGCGCCTCGTTGGACTGTGCAAGGTATCAGATGGGCTTCTTGGTGTGGGCGGTTTTGACTCAAATGCCGGTCTTCGTCTTTTTTATCACCAACGCCAATCCCGCCATTATCATAGGAGCCCAGTACATGAAGCTCTGTGAGGAAGGCACCGGCTGCTACGCCAATATGCATCTCAGAGTCGCTTGCCATCGCTCTTATGTCCTCTCTGTAGCATCTCACGAGGTGCTAGAAGGGAGGGGCGGCTTCGGGCTTGTCTGCCTTCAACCTTCAGCTTGTAGCGAACACCACGACACCCACGTCCCAACGGAGCTGAAATCGCGGGTTCTGCGAGACAAGAACAACTTGCAATATTGATGGAGATGCTCAAGCTGCTTGCTGTCGCTTTCGCATCCTCTATGCCGCTCTTCGTGAGGTTTTCGAGGGCGGAGGGCGGGGTGGTGCGGCTTCGGCGAGCCTCATCTCTTCATGTGAGCTCGCGACCAACACCACAACGCCAGCATCGCAGCAGAGGGCTGGATACGGTATAAGGGGTAAGCATGGCTCTTTGTTACGATGAGCATCTCAGCAGTTGCTTGCAATCGCCCCCTGTCTCTTATACAGCTCATCGCAAGGCGTCGGAGGTGCCGTGGCTCCGAAGTTGTCTTCCGCCTACAGCTCACGACTTCCACAACAACACCCACATCGCAGCTTTGGGGTTTCGGACGCTGTGTGTGGCGAGCGCTTGTAACTGTGCTGATCTCCGTGGTAGATTCTCTCGCCCTTGCAATCCTACTTGTTGTGCAGCTCGTCGCGAAGCGTTGCATTAAGGACGACTCTCCGATGCACCTCCGCCTCTACGACCAGTTCCACCACCACCATCACAACACCAGTTTTGCAGGCGAGCGAAGTACGAAGTATTGCGAGGGAATGGCTGCCCGCCACACTGATGGCTATTATAGAGAGCTTCGACATTGGTCTCCATCTACCCGCGCAGCTCACTACGAAGGGCTCGGCCGCAGACGCGAAGACCGGCATCCCCAACATACAGCTGGTGCCTACACCACAACATTTGTATTGCAGGGAAGGAAATACGAGCAGCCGGGAAGACCTTTCGCGAAAGCAAAGATAGGACGTCATGGAACTCGTCGACGTTTGCGTTGAAGGTGTCCTTTGTACGATTCATCGTGGGGGTCTGGAGAGCGGGCAACAGCTCTCTACGCCTTCAACCAACATCCGTATGTGGTGCCCTCGACAGAAGATTCGCGTGGCTTCAAGGCGAGTGAGACCCTTGACTGTACTGACAAGCATCCAGGTCGACCCTCACTCCGAACAGCCATAGATGCATTCTGCTGCGGCCGCGACCCTGTTGACAGCTTGCGAACGGACGACGACAACGTGTACGATGTCTCCGCCAACGTCCCCGGGATAATGCTTCGTAACCCTATCATACCAGAAAATTATCAATTCTTGATAGGGCGTGCACAAGGCATGGGTGGCAGGCCGTGAATATATGGAAGTGGTTGATCGCGAAAGCGACTTGTGGTATTCTGTTGGAAATAAACCCGCATATTGTGGACACTCCTTCCGTGATCTGCATCAGCGATCAAGCCATACTAGCTTTTGGCGGAGGTGGCAGGGAAGAGAAGGACTTTGGAAATTCACATCGAGTGCACGGCTGACCTTGGACAGGTCGCTAACTTCCAAGCCGATAGTACGTGGAATGAAGGAGGCCTCTTCAAACGCATTAGTCCAGATAACCCAGGAACATCCGGGAACCCGTTGGATGCATCGCTTAATTGGACCGTTCTTGATGGATGCCATGGACGGACGAGCGTGGAAGAATTGATAGAAAGAGCTGGGATGTGTACTGGTGACATCAAACCCCGCTGATTGAACAATGGGCTCAAGTAATTCTTTTTTCGATAAACACCTTCAGAGGAATGGACCATGAACGCATACTGGAGTCGCTGAACATGGACCAAGGTTTCGGGGGGGTTGCGTTCATGATTGTGCTGGGCATTCAGTATTTGATCGCTCCCTCAGATGAGAAGTCAACTCCGAAGATGCCGTTAGCTGTGTAGGAAATCGTTGCGATCCTGCAGTTGACCATAAGAGTACCCATAAGATGCCGGCATGCTCGGAAGCATCTTGAATCCGCTTTCCCAGACAAAGAACGGTTCTCAGCGCCACCGAGGCTTCTATAATCCGGGTTCGTAAGCACCGGGGTGGTGCTTTCCAAGACCATATTCTCCAGATCCAGGATGTTTGCCAAAACTATCTCTTACGTCCGAGCCATATGTCAGAACGATGTCTTCCAATCCAGGATCAGTCACCAAAACTATCTCTTATACCCGCATCTTTGCCCTAAACTATCTCTTCCATGTTCGGATGGGGTACCTGAACCAGAGTCCATACTCGTTCCATGGGAAATATTGCGGCCAATTATCCAAGAGGTGACTGGCTGTACTGGCAATCGCAGCCTTGACCCGAGCACATGCAACGAGATTGATCGAGCAATTCTGGAGGGCCATGAAGCAGTTGCGACGGCAAAGCAACCATTCCTCTCACCATGCTTGCGCCATCGGTTTCCTTGGGAGATTTTGGCATTGCTCAGTCCAGTAGCAAATGCACCAAGCCGATTGTCGGGCCTCTCTATGGCACAGATGATATGCAAGGCCTCTGCCTGCATGTCATTCCATCTTCAAAGTCGAATGCATTTCCGCATCATATGGAAGGCGCAATATTGTGCCACGCCGGTTATCGGGCTTTTCCGGATTCGCACTTACGTCCAACGCTCGCCTCGCATGTAGCGATGTCGAAGGTCACCTTTGTCACATTGTAACAAGGTCCTTTTGCGTCGGTACGAAATTCCGGTATCTTCTCCATGCTATAGCGGAATGGAGTTTTTTGACTGCAAACATTTCCGCAAAGGCGGATGTCGGTCGAATCCGAAGTCTTGTGGTTTCTCGAGAGAGAGTAATACTATGGTCTACGACTCGACAGCTTATTGCCCGGACTCTGAGGCTGGTGGTTCGCCAATGCCCCTTTGCTGGCGTGTCGTTGCTGTGAAGAGGTTGTGCGTCGACTTGTTGACACTGGATGAGGTTGCCGTTACAGAGCCTTCCTGCACCTGCCTCTTGTTGAACGGGTTGTAGCATGCCACCATTATATCCCATCTCAACGACATGGTGTATCGGTTACGGGTGTACAGCCGGTGCTTGGGGCGGTGCTGGTTCGCGGAGGAGCCCGTCGTGTGAGGGGTTCGAGGACGCAGACGCTGCGGTGACCTATACCAAGACTATCCTGATGTCAGCACAAGTTATACGGATGTTGGCGAGGACCAGCTTACGCTTTCCAATATCGCAGTCACCAGCCTTGCTGCTTTTTGGACTGTATGTGTCGACATTCACAGCTGGTAGAGCGCAAGAATCGCGGAGGTGGGGCCTGAAGTTGAAGACAACCCAGCGACTACCACGACGCCAAATACGTGGGCTCAACGAATATAAGCGTGCGAGCAAGCTCCTGCGATATCAAGCCTTGCCATCATCTCCTCCGCCATCTGTTGTATTGTACGAGTCGTCGTCGGCGGTCGAGAGAGGGTAGGAGATCTCGGTCGTCAGGGAGGGCGGTGGTGAAACACCAAAAGCTACAACAGCACCACAACCATTAGCTTGATGAACGCCAATCTTTACGAGGGCGGTCTTACTATGTATAGCATACCTGTCTTCATACCGCTATCTGTTATTCGGAAGGGGTCGTTCGTGGCGGCCGCTCGAGGATCTGTGGTCGCGGGGGTTGCGGGGAAGACGGGGCGAGGCGATGCCCTACGCTCGCTGTTTTCGACGCAGAGACTCGTGCTTAGTATCAAAATGAAGCCGGAGATGGCGCAGAGCTGAATGAGCGCTATCTACTGTCGCTACCCTCGTCGGCGTACGCTTCGGTATCGTTGTGTGGCCATGGGTTGGGGGGAGGGGGGAGGATGAAAGAGTAAGACGAGCAAACAGGGGCGCACACATACGCCCTCCCTCACCCCAACGCCCGTCAACACGGCAATATAGCGAGAATGAGAAGAGGTCGACGCGCAGGACAAGTACGACAAGCGCGACGACTGCAACAGCGACGTTGGCAGCAAAGGGGGAGGGGGGCATGGGAAGCCTCGACCGTGGTGTCGTTCGGGTTGTCAAAACGACAGCAACCCACAAAGAGGCAACCGCAACAGAGTCTATCACCGACTCGAGTATTCACAGGACCGCCATCCGAACCGCACAATGCGTTGTACATGCTTCTTATTTCTCTGGCGCGACTGCCGGCCTATTCAATTCAGATTATGGGGTACGGGACCTATTTCTACACCAGCTCGATGGGTTCTACCAACTTATGACGTTCTGGAATGCGGGATCGGCTCTACCTGCTCTGTGCCTACACAACCGACGCAGCCACTTTTAAAGTGAAAAGCTCAAAAAGCTCATGATGGCAGGATTCTTCGTGACAGTGCCCACGCTTCGCTTTGGAGTCGTAGAACGGAACTATATTGCCTCAACGAGTGGCTCGAGAGAGCGCGTTTCCCTCGCACCGCTGCACGAGTCGAGTCCGAGTAAACGACATTTTGCATGGATCTCGATTCCAATCGTTGTCTATCTGCCCATGATACCTCCACATCCACGCGCGTATATTCAAACGACGTCTATCACCAAGAAATCAGACTGATCAAGCTTCATCCCGGACGGTGGGGTCAGCCCATCAGCTGTAACATCATGCACGCTGATCTGGAAAATGTCTTTATCTAAGAGACTCTATCTTACCTGGGCGACCAAAGACAGGGATGCAAGACAATCAGTCGTTATCTTCGACCCAGGTCACTCAGCCTTGTCGAATTCTCGGAAGAGCTTCTCATCAGATACAAAAGACTACATATTTGTACTCCTGGGGCCAATTGGCGACACCGTGAAACTCATACTACCAACTGACTACCCCAGAGCGTCGAGGGCTCTTTGTCCATGTTTAAGCAGCTATCATCGACGAACACAAGCCTAACCTTGTTCGTATATCCCAGGTCGTATTCGACCTCATGAAACCCAGTATTATGCTTCATGGATTCCAGGTTAAACAGATCGGAGCACGTGTAAGCGGGAAGCAGCAGTACCCGTTGTCAAGCTCGAATAGTACTATTCTACTATTCGGGGTCCTGCATATGAATTGTCTCCATTAATATGGACAGCGCATCGTATCCAGCCTTTTTGTCATCGACCTGCCAGACAGCGCTCTCCTCTGCACCACATCCGGTCTTGGCCCTCCTTTTAATTAGTGGACACTGCACAGTCCTTATCAGAACAGAGCAATACAGGGAGCATTGGGCAAAGGCCTACGTGAGTAGACTCCGGCTCATTCGAAAGTCTCTTAAATCGGATCCCGCGTACAAGGTATCTCGGCCGGAAATGAGCTCGTTTCTATCGCCTCGCCTCGTTCTGGCACACCTGCTGACGAGAGTTTCGATGGTCGGAATCTGACTAAACTCGATCTCATCATTTCCGTGTTGTAGAAGCGCACTAATGGACAGAAGAAGTTTCAAGTGGGACGGTTCCTCGGAATAGGACCTCGTGGTTTCGGGGCCAGAGACAGTGTGTGGGTCATCTTGCGACGAATCGGGTATAGATATTACAGGATGTCCAGTGATTGTTGCCTTTTCCCCTGAGCACGTGGGACTGTTTTGTTCGCGATGACCAGAGAAAGGCTCCTGTCTTCACTCCTCCTCCCTTCGACGCGATGATGGAATAGAGATCATCGACATGCGCCGAGTCGACTGAACACTACCGTACTGTTTCATCAACAACAAGAACTAGGCAACTCAAGCGCCGCACCTGTTCTATGTATTTTTCAGCAATCCAGTCTGGACGCCAATTTCTCCCTCACCGGCACTTGCTCTCTTCGACACTCCACGCTTCACCGGCCTACCAAAAAGGTACTTTCAGCCGCATGCATGGCTCCGGATCCCATGCACCCCCTTTATATTGATAACCCTACTTCGTCATCCAATGCCAAACCGGCAAAGCCAGCATTTAACCCCGGACCCCACATCGGATCTTAAAATGCCTGACCATGATAATTGCCGGATAGTGCTGAGTACAGGGGTCATGGCGGTAGGAATCTAATCACATGCGTGAAATGATCTGGAAGTGGCGGACTTCGTGTAACAGTTAGCGGGTAAAAAGACTTCTTTGAGGCCGGAGCCAATGGATGGCTAACAGAAGGTCCAGCAGAAGAGTGGAGAAAGAAGAGCTGGTGTTGGGGTTCAGTCGATAGGGAGCGATTGGTAAACGTCGAGCGCCTGCTCCGTATGAAGGACCCACACACGCTTCTTCAACCTCATCTCCGGCATGCGATCGACATGCCAACATCCAAAAGAACACTATCTCTACAGAACTCTATACGCAAGAAAATTTGTTGATAAAAGCCCTCAGGGCTCACTGCCCGACTTCTCTGATAGCGCAAGTGCCGGAGACCGAGTCATCCCACGTCATATCATCACGCAGCATGCACGATTTCATTCTCCTGTTTCGAGGTTATGGGACATTGTGTCTCTAGCCGTCATTTCTATCGTTCCGCTTTCTCGTTGTTTGGGTTGTATCCCTGTTGAGTTGCTCTGCTCAAAGTCTCCGGGCGATTGCGAGATTTTCACAAGACTATGGCGAAACCGTACAGCAAGAGCCTTTGAGCCTCGTCCGGATCGGATTAGATCAGCTCGATGTAGAAGATTTGAAAAGATTTGAACATTGAAGGCGGACATTGTTCTCGCAGGGATTTAAACCCATCGACAGAAGTTCACGCACACCTCCCACGTGCACCAAACTTGCCCTGGCATGAATTTGAGCTGGCTCAAAAGAACATAACCAGTTTCGGCAGTCCAAGCTTGTTTCTGTTGAAATATCTCTGAAATTCACCAGGCTTCTATTCCAGCATGACATCTTCTTTCCCCGATTGTTTTATGTGTCACCTGCATCTATACCTAAGTATCATTTCATGGCTTAAGCGCCTCTCCCATTCGCCTCCCATGCATTTTTCGCTGCAGCCACCTTAGAAGAAGGAACTGCTATCCGATTCGCTGCGCCAAGTACCTTGGTACGAATCCCAAGAAGGCCACTGCTGGATTTCGCGTCACGGGACCTTCTCTCACAGGCGCCAGACCCGTTGCTTACATCCGGATCTCCGGATATCGCGATCATCAGGCTACGGCGATTCGATACCAGCGCGTGGCACTTTACAGGCAACCTCTGTCACGGCCGTCCAGAAGACCGCTGCAATCCAGCTTCCGAATAGGATGCTGCCATAATATCGGACACGAAGTGGTTGTGCCCAATCATTATATGATTTATATTAACCACCATATTCTAGCGACAATAGCTAACAAGTTTCTGCACCACCGGCAGTTGTCCTCCCAGTGGCGAATCTCGGGGGTGTTGGCTCTGGTTATAAGAACTTCACTAGGGAGTACATAACGGCTTTTGATTCTCTGCGCCCTCATTCACTAAACTTTTTGCTTCTATATACCTCTCTTCCCTCGAGAAGTGCACTGAAAGGATCTCAAGGTAGAAACGGGGCAATCAATAGTCACGATGCAGTGGGCTACTCTCGCCGCCGCGGCGCTGTTCACGCAGAATGCCGCCGCTCAGAACATGTTGCGATTTGCTTGCTCACAGCTCGTCGTTGAGCGTACGGATCCCCTCGTCAACCCGGGCATGAAGTATACCCCGCATCTTCACCAGGTGGGTTTTGTCCAACGGGTTCAAGATCAAGGTGGAACTGATCAAAGACATAGATTGTTGGTGGAAACTCATTCAACGTGACCATGGACCCGGCCAACGACCCGGCTCAGCTCTCGACTTGCACATCCTGCTCTTTCGTCCAGGACAAGTCCAACTATTGGACGGCCGTCATGTTTTTCAAGGCAAAGAACGGCACCTACACTCGCGTCCCCCAGGTCGGCAATGGTGGTCCCCAAGGCAAGCTTATCAACAAGGGTGGTCTGGACGTCTACTACATCCCCAGCGGGAAGACAACTGCTTTCAAGAAGGTGAGGACTTCTATCATCATAGTGAATCTCTGGATCAAGACTAACACTGAAAAGGGTTTCCGAATGCTTGCTGGGTCCGCTACCAACACCGATCCCAAGAAGGTTTCATCTGGCAACATCTGCCACAGGTGCTGGACGTCCACCGACGAGGGCAGCTTTGTGGGTGCTCAACCTTGCTCAGGCAGCGACACTGTTGAAATCCCCGCCGACACCAAATGTAAGATGATCAGGCAAACGATCATTTTCCCTGCCTGCTGGGACGGCAAGAACCTGGATTCGCCAAATCATCAGTCCCATGTTGCTTACGGCCAAGGTTCCGGCGCGTCTGGAGGCGGTGCTTGCCCATCTACCCACCCCGTCAAGCTTCCCCAGGTCATGTACGAGCTCATGTGGAACGTAACCACGTTCGCCGACAAGAGCATCTGGCCTTCTGACGGTTCCAACCCCTTCGTGTACTCCATGAACATCGGGTAAGCATGACTCCTCCTCCTCCAGAGAAAAGTGCCATGCAGCAGCTAACGAATCCTAACAGTGGCGCCGCCGCCCACGGTGACTACGTTTTCGGTTGGGAAGGAGACTCTCTCCAGAAGGCCATGGACAACGGCTGCACTCTCAATCAGGCCTGCCCCAAAGCCGGTCTGACCACCCAAACCGACGCTCAATACAACGCTTGCAACAAGCCCCAACAAGCCCCCGAGCAGGTCGACGGCTGTAAGTGCCATGCCTCCTTTATCCCCATTCCAAGCGATCATACACTGACCACCCACAACAGGGCTCAAGGAGATGCCTCTCGGTGAGATGGCCATCAAAGCGTAATCGCGATCAAGCATATCACCTCCCTCCACCCAACCTCTCGGCTCATGTCCATGCACCCCACATTGGCTCTCGGCACTTTACACCGTTCAGGCTATAATAATTCCAACGGACCGTCTCGTCAATCGTCTCATGTGGGGAGTGTCGCTTATGCATGGATCCCCGTTCCGTAATCGCGGATGCATGGGTCGCGTGGCGCGGGGGATAATTCGCGGATTAACGCTCGTTCTTTCTTCACTTTGCTTAGGCCTGCCCAGCGTACTGTGCACTTGTTGGTTATATACCGGTTGTTTGTTAGTTAGAGAATCTTATTTCATTTCATCGCTCGATGTTGGGGGTTTGACTGGCTGGATTACCTTTTCATCGTCATGTGTCGTTTTGCCATCAAGACGAGTTCTGTTTTATTGCGGAATCTAAATTCACTGCGAGTTTCCTGATCATTTGCACCGCGCTGGGATTCTCCTTCTGCTAGCAAGCATGGGATGATGCCGGTATTCATGGTGTCTGCAGTTGCGTGCACAAAAGACTGAGCCTGAAATTTCATCACCGATGTCGATGCTCGCTCGTGTTGAGCCTGACTCGACTCTAACAAATGGCAAAAGGTGCACATGGTATATTTCTCATACGCACGAGAAAATTTACAAAAAAACGCGAAAAGAAAGCTGCGATGCCGTCACGGTCACCCTCTAAGTGCAACGAAGCCACCGTTTCGCCGGCTCATGAAACACCATTCTTCGCCAGCAGCGCATCCCAGTTCGAGTTGAGGCCCAGAGAAAAGTCATGGTTCCACGCATTCGCAACTTCATGCACGGCAATGGTCGAAGTGTTCGAGCTGGGTGTTGTCGGCTTCTGCGGCGAGTATGCAAAGGCGACGCGCGAGGTGCCGGTAGGGTTGATTCGAGTGAGGCCGCTGGCGCCGGTCCATTGGGTGCAGCCGCGGCATAGGGCGCTGTATTGCCAGTGTGTACCATTGGTTTTGTTTCCGCTGCTGAGTATCGTATAGGCTGCGCCAGTGTAAGGGGTGGGTGTGCTGTGTGCGCTGGGGGAAAAGTGTTAGTGGCCAGCCTTTTTCTTTTCTTTACCAATGCTAATTGCAGTGTTGTGGAGTTCTTTCATGAATGAAATGTAGTGGAGGTTCACTTACGTCGCCCATCGCGATGAAACAGTTGGTTTGCTATTCCCATTGGGATAAACAACGGTGAGCGGGTTCTTCAGCATACTTCCTCCCCAAGCCAGTCCAGTCCAGCCTACTTGAACCGGTGCAACGACCTGAATGACGGCATCATAGGCGCCAGATGGTGGGCTTTCGGGGAGCGCAATGCGATAGACAACGTTGCTTGTGAGTGAGTAGGCTGCTTTGAACTCAGAGAAGGTGAAGCCTGTTTCCGGGTCGGTATATTTGATGGCTGAGTCGCGCTTGCCGAGAATCTCCGATGGCCTGGCGGAGGCTGGTGCGTGATTTAGTTATAGCTTGATGAATGGTTTGGAAGTACCGTGGGGCTTGTACTCACCAAGGCTCGCCAGGGTCAAAAGACCGAACGAAAGCTTCATTTCCAGTCGTGGTTCGAAATGAGACGCTTCTCTTTCCAAGTCAACAATCAATCAACTCGGACAAGAGAGAAGGTCGTCTATACCAAGATCTTGGAAGACTTGAGTGATAAGTGTGAATCGTGATACTCTCAAACTCAAATCCGCGCCAGAAGAGATGCGGCACAAGAGCGTCTCTATATTAGTACCTTGGTTCCCCGCCAAGCAACGAATCTGTCATTAACCAATTCGATTCCGGGTCTAGGGCTCTCTCAAGCCGTGATAAACGAGGCCTCTGTGCACGATAGACTAAAAGCATCCAGGCTCTGCACGCGTGATTATGCAATGATCCCTAACACACCTCCCAGGTCAGGAAGGAGGATGGTAGCAAAGTCGCAAGCGAGGTGGTTTTTAGATTCCAAGAAAAGAATGGACATTTAGAACGCGGTCGCAACGATGCAGTGTGGCATCGTGAGAAGGCGGCAGGCTGTGGCAAAGTGCCACTCTGTGAACGAAGTACGAGCTTGGGTGCGCGTAACAGTGAATTGCAGTGTTGTGAGAGGCCGAATGGGTTTAGCCGTATAGTGTGGATATTGAGGGTATATGGCCGTAGATATGATTTTGATGGTGCAAATAGCCGACCGGTGATTGAACCCCATGCTTCGGCGAGAATAGTGAGACGGTGGGAAGAAAAACGTCGACGAACGTGTAGATTAAGTTGGTGCTAGGTGATCGCTAGCGTGACAGTGATGCAGATGCGTATTCTTCTGGAAGGTGCATCTTGCATCGGAGGCCCTTGACATTTCGAGGGTCCTGGTCGATTTGGCGCTTTTCTTCTCGTACCTTGAGCAGGCAAGGGGGTAGGATCGAATAGGAAGTGAGATATCACACTTTCGTTGGTAGCCGGTGGATGATAAGTGTGGCGCCCCCGCATTTTGAACATGTTAAATCAGCCTCCAAAATGATAAAAACCCACCTTCTGTAGGGCGGCGAAAACGCAAAACCAGGTCTGCAATGTTAAAGGTCCTAAAATAGACCTCGAAGAGTCCGGATCTTCCTTCCGCCTGGACTGCAGTCATATACATCTCCAATAAAAAAGCTTGTTAATCGGATCGTGGAGAGTCAAGGCTGACGGGCAAGGGAGACGGATGCTCTTTCGTGCGAACATACCCCGAGTATTCCGGACTTTGCTTACAGGAAGAGGTTTGTATTCCTTGGGCACCTACGATGACACAGATTATATAATCATCTGGTAGATTTTGAGAAACCTTATCCCCGTTTCCATTCTCCCTCCTAAGCTTCTAAAGCATATATCGAAACAGAGTACCCCTTCCATTTTCGATTCCCTCATGGCCGATTGCTCGATCCGCATCCCGATTCAGCCTCTTCAACCAGAACCTCAACAACAGTGCAGAAGAAGCACAGCATAACAACGCCACAGCCAGAACTATACATCCCATACGGTAAAGCCTAAGTATGACACCAACAGTCAGCGTAAGAATCATTAGTGGTTGGAGGGGATCCAGCTTACGGAGCACTCCATGCGGGATAGAGATATGCAGTTGCAATGTTTGACGCATTACTGACAGCGGTTGCGAAAGCAAGAGCGACGGCTCGCTTCGCCTTTGGGCGAGGAATAGTAGCCGACACCCAGGAGAGAATGACCTGGAAGGCTGAGAAAGCCCCGCAGGCTTGTAGAAACATGGCGAAATAGCGTGCGCCGGTATTGTGTGTTGACATGGAGATGATTTGACCCACGAAGGAGACCATGCAGGCAGACACGATGTGAAAGCAGTGTTCTCCTGAGCGCCCAGAGTGCCATGAGTTCGCGATCGAGTAGAGGAACGCCAAGAAGTATGGTGGTGCAGTGAGGAGAAGTGTCTCTACACGCGGGAATCCAAGCGTCTTGACGATGGAAGGGAAGAAATAGGTGAAGCTCATCGAAACAATGGCGCAAGTCTGGATGAAAACAAGGAGGTAGACCTTGAGATCCATGAAGGCCTGCTTCATTCCGATGAAGACTGATTCCTTTACTTCATCCTTGACGCCGTCGTTCTCGCGGTTCAGTCGCCACTGTGCCATCGCCGTCTCTTCTGCGGAAAGCCACGTCGTGTTCGATGGATAATTCGGCAGGAGGAAGTAGCCTGCAAATGCGATCACGATCGTTAACGCGCCCTCCAGGATAAAGATCCATCTCCAAGATTCGTAGCCTCCAACGCCTTCCAGGCCATCGACGATGCCGGCTGCGATCAGGCCACCAAAGGCCGAGGAAAGTGTGTATCCAGAGTAGAATGTCGCGATCCTGGATGGCAATTCTTTGCGCGTGTACCAACAGGAAAGGAAGAAGATACAACCTGAGAAAATGGTACCAAGTCAGTCAACACCCCAGGTGCATAAAGACCAGAGTGCACCTACCAGGGAAATACGGTGCCTCGGTGACACCAACCAAGAACCGCAGCGCAACCAGGCCAGGAAAATTCTGCACAAACCCAGTCGCCCCCGAAACAATGCCCCAAACAATGACGACAGTCGGCAAATATATTCTCGGCTTGAAGATGGAAAGCAGCATGTTCGACGGCACCATCATCGATATGTAACCTGCCCACAACACCATGACGGCAGTCTGGTACTGCACATCGTCGATTCCGAGCGTGGCTTCCAAGCCTCCAAGACGCGCATTCGCGATAGCATTTCGATCGAGGATGTTGAGAAGGAAGAGGATGATGAGGATAGGTAGGGAGCGAAGATCAATCCGTCGAACAAGCTTCTTCTCGAGCATCACAAGCTCATCCGGAGAGTAGTGGCGGAGAACCTCAGGGACATCGCTTGGTATACCCGCTGTGATTTCAATCTGCTCGAGGGAGGCTTTCCGAAGGGAATTTCCATCACCCTCCATTGTGGCGTCTCAAATCAGTTCACTGATGGAATCCGGAAAAGATGACGAAATCGTGCCGGATGAGGGTCGGGAAAACTGGGACCGAAGAGAGAGACGCAGACCACCTTCAATCCTGAGGAACACAAAACACCGGGGTCCCATCCCACTGTTATACCCCAGCGTCGTGATTCAAGCGCACATCACCAGAATTCCTCATCCCGTCACGAGTTGAGATGCGGAGACCGTTATGTGGGGGAGTGCGTTCGTGTGGAGAAAAAAATGCTGGAGAACGCTCTCACAGGCTGCCGATTAGATCCAGGCAATTTGCACGTTTGTCAAAGGGTGCTAATGGACCGATTACCTGTCGGTGTTGAACCCGAAGACTCGGCGTTTTGGCCGTTGTGTGGACGTGGGGTGGCCCCCGCTTCTTCTCGCTGACGATGAAATGGGAGCTCCTCCGCTCGGAAAGAAGGACGGAAGGGTTCCGAGCGGCAGAGGTGGGGTTGGGATGACAACCCGACGGTTTTCATCAAAGTAGATTGAGTGCGCTGTTTTTCTTTGGCTGCTGACGATTGCGATTGCCTTTGGACCGTGAAGACTCGTTCGCTCAACCGTACATAGCCCTTCTCGACATCTCAGGCACTCGCAAGGAACCGACCGCTTCACAATGGCGCCCGACCTCTCTCAAAACCGCGCCCTGAAAATCGTCACCCATGCCGCAAAGAACAAATACGCCGTGCCCGCAATCTGCTGCTACAACATCGAATCGATAATCGCCTCCGTAAAAGCCGCGGAAGCGAAGAATTCGCCCGTGCTCGTCCAACTCTTCCCCTGGGCCATCCACTTCGCAGGCGGTATTCTCGTGCACGCCGCGAAGGAAGCCGCTGACAATGCCACCGCAAGTTCCCCACCGCAAAGCCAACCCCCACACTTCCTGACCGAGAATTGACGAAACCAGGTCCCGGTAGGCGTGCACATGGACCACGCGCAAACCCCGGAGATCGTCAAGCGGGCCGCCGACCTGGGGGGCTTCGACGGCATAATGGTCGACATGTCGCACTACGAAAAGGAAGAAAACTTCCGCCTCACAAAGGAGCTCGTTGCATACTGCAATGCGCGCGGCATCATCACCGAAGCGGAACCCGGGCGCATCGACGGCGGCGAGGACGGCGTCGGCGACGTCACAGCCCTCGGCCTCGAAGCCATCCTAACCACGCCCGAACAGGCCGAAGACTTCGTCTCCCTCGGCATAAACTGGCTGGCCCCAGCCTTCGGAAACGTGCACGGCAAATACGGCCCCAAAGGCCCGCAGCTGGATTACGATAGGTTGAAGCGGGTGCACGGGAAGGTGGGCGATCGTGTGGACTTGGTGCTGCATGGAGCGGGTGCTGAGTGGTTTAGCAGCAAGGAGATGCTGCAGAGTACGATTGAGTGCGGGATTGCGAAGATCAACTTGAACGATGCGATCAACAATGATTTCGTCAGGGTTATGAGCGAGAAGGCGGCGAAGACACCGTTGACGAGTTTGCTGGAGGAGGCCACGAATGAGATGCAGAAGAGTGTGGAGAAGTTTATGGATTGGATGGGTTCGACGGGGCAGGCGGACAAGATTTAGATGGGCTCTCGTGGTATAGGTATCGAGTGTTTTCACCTGTCTCAAATTCGGTTAACAAGAGATCATTTCCTTGTCACTTGATTGCTTCGTGTGGAGGGAAAGAGTGAGCTAGAAATGTACATTCAGGTGATATACGTGATGGATCACTGCGTTGTAGGGGCCAGTGATCGTGTGAAGGTTATATACAAAGGAAAGGAGTGGAACACCGTGCATCCAGAGCTCGGATGCGCACTGTCCTCCAAGTCAGGTGAGCTCTAGTTCACGGTGAGCGGCCACCATCTACGCGACACTTCGTGTTAGTGTGCAGGCTAAATGTATCAAGAAATAGATATGTCATCCAATAAATGATGGGGAAAAAAAACCCAGATACATACACAACGCAAGCAAGGTGCCATGTCAAAAGAGACGTAACTTCAGGATCTCTATTTACCACTGCTCAAGACCCAACAGCATTCTCTTCACAATCCCTCAACATAGTCCCTGACAATCCCATCGAACCCTCCGTCTCTCGCAAAGCCCAGATCCAAAGCCTTCGTATTGTCAAACTCGGCAGGCCAACTATACAAAATCTTCTTCAAAGTGGGCTCCTCCACCTCCTCCAGCAGTCCAAGTTTGTCCTTTCCACCAACCCTCTCGAGCGAATCCCTCATGTCCTGAAGCGAGACTCCGATGCCCGGATGATTGAGACTTCTTTCCGACTTGGGGAGGCGATCGAGGTCGAGCTCTGTGGCGGCGAACACGAGATTTCGCACCAGGGTCCGGGGAGAGCAGAGCCAGTGTCGCCATTGGCGGTCGGTGATGGGGATCGTGCATTTGATCCCGTTCATGGGTTCGCGGATCATGCCGCTGAGGAACGAGCTCGCGGCCGCGGTGGGTTTGCCTGGTCGGACAGAGACGGTGGGGAAACGGAGGGAGATGCCATCGATCCAGCCCCGACGTGTGTATTCGCTGACCAGGTACTCGCACATCATCTTCTCGGCGCCGTAGCTCGTCTCTGGCGTCGGCAACTGCGCCTCGGTTACGGGAAGCGTGACCGAGTTGTTATACACTGCCTGACTTGAGGCGTAGATGACTCTTGCGCCGGGACATGTGTGGCGGATAGTCTCGAGGAGAGCGCGTGTGGCGTCGAAATTAGCCTTCATGCCGAGTTCGAAATCGGCTTCTGCACCGCTGGACATGATGCCGTGGAAGACATAGATGGCTTGGATGTCTTTTACAACAACTGAGGAGGATTCTGTAGAGAGATCTGCTTTGATGGCTTTTGCTCTTGAGGCATCTGTGTTTGAAGGGATTGGAGGCTCGATTATGTCGGTGAGAATGAGGGTGTGGTTGGCGGTCGAATCGTCAAGGATCTTCTTTGCTACGAGTTGGCCAATAAAGCCAGCGGCTCCGGTGATGAGAATATGCATATTGGACGGTTGTGAACACAAAGTCGGCAAAGTCTACAAAGTCGGTGATTTCCGAGAGCGTTCCGAAGGCCAAGGCTCGAATTCAGAGAGAAAGACGGAAGAATGACAGCATGGCGTTGATCTAGATATACCTGGGCAAAGTGTCGAAATCACACCGGCAGGGGATATCCGCAACAGATAGTGCAAACGAGTCGTCGTCTTGTGTAATTCGCCATCATCGCCAAAAAGAATGGGGCAGGCAGACCAGTGTCTCGCAGCTTGAAGCGAAGTCAACGGCATTCTCGCCGAACCCACTCCTCGGCTAACGAACCTCGGTGAAAATGAAAGCGAACCTTACCTATCCGTGGCCAACCACACGCGGTCCAATACAATTCCTGAAGCTCAGATCCGAACACAAAACTCCTTGGCTGGAGAACACTGCAGAGGATTGTGAACAAGATGGCCAACGCAAAGGTTTCCGTAGAGGAGATCAAGAAGCATTCTGGCGCAACGGATTGCTGGATAGTAGTCGACGACGTTGTCTGGGATATCACCGAATTTGTGCCAAAGCATCCTGGCGGCGTTGAAAGTAACGTTGTCGTTACCATGTGTAGTGAGTGGGCTGACGAAGAGCAGTAATTCACAAGCATGGCGGTCACGATGCGTCGGTCGCATACAGTTCCGTCCATTCGCCCTCGCTCATCGCAAAGACCCTCGGTCCTGCAAAGCGCAAGGGCATTGTCGATTCAAGCACCGATGTTGATCTCCTCAAACCACCGCCAACTGAAGAAGCGCAACCAAAGCTCCAAGTCGGGTCAAAGCCTCCGCTATCGACGTTGATCAACAGCTACGATTTCGAAGCCGTCGCGGAGAAGACGCTGACCAAGAAGGCTTGGGCGTTCTACTCCTCAGCTGCCACGAACCTGGTGACCCGTGACGCGAACAGGAGCCTTTTCGACCGCGTATGGTTCCGTCCACGGATGCTGAGAAACATTCGTGATATTGATACCAGGACGAAGATACTGGGCCACCATGTCAACTTGCCGTTCTTCGTCAGTCCTGCTGCCATGGCCAGGTTGGCGCACCCCGATGGCGAGCTGGCGCTTGCTCGGGGTTGTGAGAAGTTTGGAATTGCGCAATGTATTTCGACGAATGCGTCTTTCACGATGGCCGAAATTACAGGAAGTGTAAACCCAGGATCGATACCCTTCTTCTTCCAGCTCTACGTCAACAAAGACCGCCGCGCATCCGAAGTGCTCCTAAAAGATGCCGAAAACAACGGAATGAAGGGCATTTGGTTCACTATTGATGGTCCAGTCCAGGGGAAGCGAGAGGGCGACGAACGTGTAAAGGTCGAGTCTGCGACTTTTGCGCAAGCAGCCATGAGTGGTGCCACCGGGACAAATGACAGCAAAGGTGGAGGCCTTGGGCGTACGATGGGCGGATACATCGATTCCACTTTCAATTGGGACGATATTGCGTGGCTCCGAAAGTCGACAAAGCTACCTATTGTTGCGAAGGGTGTAATGACGGCCGAAGATGCGGTTTTGGCTGTGAAACATGGGCTGGATGGAATAGTGATAAGCAACCACGGCGGTCGAAATCTCGACACGTAAGTACAATGACCGAGCTTCGTGGATGATTTTGCTTACCGAAACGAATACAGATCGCCACCGTCGCTTCTCACTCTGCTTGAGATCCGTCGCCACCATCCGGAAGTGTTCCAGCACCTCGAAGTCTACGTTGACTGTGGCATCCGGCGCGGAACCGACATCGTTAAAGCCTTGTGTCTCGGTGCAAAGGCAGTGGGTATGGGAAGATCGTTCTTGTACTCTCTGACATACGGCCAAGAGGGCGTCGAGCACTTCATTGATAGTGAGTGGTCCGTCAACGTCGTCCAGTTGCAACGCCTAACATTTACCAGTCATGAAAGACGAGATGGAAACGACCATGCGGTTATTGGGCATTACGGATCTCTCGCAATGTCATCCGCGCTACCTCAATATCTGTGACGTGGAACATCTCATCCCAAAGTCTCTGGAGTCGCCATTCCCGGAGATTCCTCAATTTGCGCCTGCGCCTGCACCACGAGCGAAGTTGTAGTTTATGTTGTCCAAAGACCGAAATCGTTCTGTGCCGCTTGTTCAAGGAACGACTCGTCGAATCCGAACCCATACGAGCCAATCATATTGTACATGTTGAAGCCATCCACAGGATCAAGTCCGGTGCCAACTCCACCCATCATTCCGAGTGGTTCAGAGGACAGGAGGCTACTTCCCGATTGATCCATCGCTACAGTGTTTGTTGGATTTTCTGAGGCATCGAAGTGCTTCAGGAGCTCATTGATTCCACGCACGATATGCCTGGTGAGATGCTTCTCATTCAAGCTGTCTGCAACTTTGGCCAGTAGATTCGCGGATCTTCTGGAGAGCGAGAGAACCTGCCCAATGTTGAAGTTCAATCCGAGGCCTGCTGGCTCGGTAGTCCACTCTGGCGAAGCCGTTTGAGCTACAGTACCCCACGTCTTGGCCATTTTGAGCAAGAACGTTGCACAAAAGGCGACCTGAAGGCCGGCGTACAAAGTCAGTGTATGTTTCACATGAATCTCGAACTGTGGTATTACTGACCATGGTGTGGGTGAAAAGTGGCAGACCAGTCATCGCTTTTCGGAGATCCGGTTCTTCGAAAATCAAAGTCAAAGTGCTTGTGGCTGCAGAGATGGCAATGTTGGCAGCTTCCCGGCGATCGTAAGATAGTGAGTCGGACGATGCGGCGTTTGGCGGAGGCAAAGCTCTTAGTGCGAGGGAGTTGAGCTGAAAGCGTGCAAAGTGGTAGTATAGAACAATGCCCTTCGAAGGATATGAGCCAATGACTGCACTGTCCTCACACCGTGGTTGCCATGCCAGCCTCCATTGCTCGATTGAAAAGTTGAACATGCGTAACTGATGGAAGTCTCGCTCTCCCAGGGGCTGCTCTGGATCGCTCCCAAAAGCCATGTAGGCTTCCGTCAGGATCTTGAACAAAGCTACTTGCGCTAGCAACCGTAGGTCACCGGGAGTCGTCTCAGTACTGTTGAGGAAATGCTCCACATTCTTGATAGCTAGATCGTCGTGGAGAAGAGGAGGCCTTCCGTACGCTATGCTAAACTGATGTTCGCACACGTAAAGGCTATACCAAAGTCGAACGTTGTCTCTCTGTCCCGCACCGCCCCGTAACAGCTTGTGGTAGGATTGGTGAATGTTCATCTCCACTGCATTTCTTACAGCAAGCCCCGAAAGCTTCCAAGAGAGGTTTGGTATGTAGAAAGCAGCCAGACACAGAGCTCGTACGTCATCCAAGTTCTGCAATCGCGACAAGCAAGTGCTATACGCGAGTGAGACGAAGACGTTGTAGCATTTCTGCAACGTCTCGCCTTTTTGGGGTGTATGAAGTGCTGATATGGTGAGAACCGTCGCAGTAAGTAGTGTTGAATGCTGTCTGGCGGCATCAAGAGTATTGTGAGGTACGAGCAAACCATCCCAAAGGAGCAGATACATGTTCTCCATGTACCGGTTGAAAAGAAACTCAGCTTCAGCTTGAGATATGATACCTTGAGCGATGAAATCGTCATCCATGAAGTTGGCATTGGGCTTCCATCGAGTGCTACTTCGTAGGTTGCGAATCCGTGTGAGATCGTATAGACTTCTCATCGGCGCTGGAACGAGGGATTCATCGTCTACGTCGGGTTCAACAGAATTCTCTCGCGTCATGTCCATTGGCGGAACGATCATAGTAGTGCTGATTCCGTTTTCTGTACCAGTCATAGGGCTGATGACGGCGGTTTGAGGGACGGCGGGCGCTTTGTCGGATAATGAGGCGAGATCTGGGAGTTGGTTGTGGCGCAGGAGGAGCTGAATAGCTGCTTTTAATTGCGCAATTTCTGTCTGCGCATGTTCTTTCCAGCTGAAGTCATCAGTGAAGTTCTGATGAATAACACCGTGTGTACAAACATTGCGTCTTCGTCCTGGAATCTCTGTAGAGGATTGTACGGCGCACAATCAATTCCACCACGGAGGCACTTCGAACACTTCTGTTCTCCCGCTACCGGTTCACATTTGATCTTGTGCTTCTTGCATTCCGCACCTATGCAAAAATCAGTACGAGTTGCTACTATCTATCTGCCCGCACAAGCTTTACATGCTCTGATCTTCCCCGGGCGCAGAATCTGTGGCTGCGGGCCGGCCGAGTGCTCAGCATCTTCATGCGGTCGTTTTTGTGACATGATGAATCCATTAGCGAATGAAAGTGTAGTTGTTGGTGTCGATGAAAGAAGGATTAATGCTTCTCAGCTGACTGCGCGAATGAGATGGGAGTGGAGCCGTGTTGGAGCTAAAAGCTTGCGCGTGCCCTGTTCTCCGCAATCTGCATGACTCGCGCAACAGCGTGATTGTAGGAAGCTCATAAATCAGCGTAAAGCCCAGCATTCACCCACAGCATTTCCAAAGTCTTTTTTCCATATACCATCTACTTCACGTCTCGTTCGGTCACATCCAATCTCCGCCGGGCAAAACTCGCCTTCAAGGTTAACATCCGAATAAATGAGACAGACCTCTACTCTAACCTAACTCGCCTTCCCCAACAACGTCAAAGCAGAAACAACATAAGCATCAGACCCTGTCTTCACACTCCCAACAACCGGTAAGAAGTTGGGACTATGATTTCCCGGTATCTCCTTCACTCTACCCTCCCTCACCAACCGATCATAGCCCTCCCCCTCCAGCCCTCCGTACAAGAAGAAACAACTCGGCTTCCCAATCGCGGTAGCCAAAATCCCAAAGTCCTCGGAGAACGCCGCCCTCTCGATCCCACTATCGTACCCGTCTCCAAAGTGCGCTACAAAGGTGCGTTCGAGAGACGCGGTAAGCGAGTCGTCGTTGTGCAGGAGTGGGAAGCCGAAGAGGTGGTTGAGTGAGGGGGTAGGCGCGGCGGATGCAGATGCTTCGGCGGAGACGATGCGTTCGATGCTTTCGATGAGCTTGGTGCGTGTTTCCTCGACGCCGGCGCGGATGTTGAGTTTCAGGTCCGCGGATTGCGGGATGATGTTCACGGCGTCTCCGGCCTTGATGGACGAGACGGTGATCACGGCCATGTCGCGCGGGTCGACTTCTCGCGAGACGATGGTCTGGAGGCGCATGATGGTCGATGCTGCTTGGACTATGGGGTCGATGGAGACGTGTGGGGTGGAGGCATGGGCTTGTCGTCCTTCGATGTGCAGTTTGAAGGAGTCGGCTGACGAGGCTATGAGTCCGCGTTTGGTGCCGATCCGTCCTTCACGATAGGGCACCACATGGCCTCCGACGACGAAATCCGGTTCGGGGACTTTGTTGTACAGGCCGTCGTCGACCATGGCCTGCGCACCCGCACCTCTTTCCTCGGCGGGCTGGAAGACGAGAATCAAAGTACCGCTCCAGTGTTTCCTCACTTCTTCCTTTGCAAGGGTCTCGCTGGCCATCAGGAGAGCGGTGATGTGGATGTCATGGCCACAGGCGTGCATGGTAGGTTTCTCGATACCGTCGTCATCTTTCATACGCTTGGTGCTCGCATACTCAACGCCAGTGGCTTCTTCTACAGGGAGGCCATCGATGTCGGCGCGGAGAAGAATGGTGCGTCCGGGACCGTTCTTGAGCACGGCAGCGAGACCGTGACCGCCGATGTGCGGGTAGATCTCATACGCATTCAATTTCTTCAACTCGTCTACTATGCGCTGCGCGGTTTGCTCTTCTTGAAAGGAAAGTTCGGGTTGGGCGTGGAAATGTCTATCTGAGGATGGAGTTAGATAGATGGCAGGCAAGGACGATATAGGCTTAACATACAGAGCTTTTCGTAAGGAGAGAATTCCGGTTGATGTGAAGCGATGATATCGCTGATCGAGGTCATGGCTGATGTTGTGGTTGATGGACAAAGGTGAGGCGACCTTCCACGATACAAGGGTCTCAATTGAAGTAGAGGTATACGATTGTTTTTAGGTCTATTAGATCTTTTCCCAAGGCCTCAATCTGAAGTAAAATTTGGTACAGAAGTGAATTTGATATTTAACTCACGGCGTCGAGCGCGATATATAGGAGCAAGGCAACGAGATGTGTACAACATGCACTACGCTCCAACAGGACCGATACACCGCCAAAAAGCGCAGACTTTTCCGTCGCCGAAAAATGGGGTTATTGCAGTGAAAAGGCCGGAAACTGCACAAGCAGACGAGCTTCTGAGTCGTTGCATCACGAGGGGCACAGTTCGCCGTCGGGAAAGACCCTTGTCGATGTGGGGCTACCGTAGGCTAACAACGGCTATCAGCGAGAAATCCAAGTGATGCTCAACCACTAATCAGAAAAGCCGCACCAAGGAAAAGAGTAGCATCTGGGAAAAGAAGGTATCGAACCGGAGCTTCGCATTGATTCAAAAGGAAGAAGAAAATAATCTGCCCGATAATACAGCTACCGGGACCAAAAAGGAACGCTACACCATCCCATTCACCACCATACAATACAGTATCCTACATGGATGTACAGTTTTGTCTTTCCTTGTTGCTGCCTTAAACTAAAATACATCTGATCCAGCGTACATGGATATAGATTCGGTACTTGACATGGGCATTGCGGGCTGTACATCAGCTGTGAATACGCTATGTCAGTGCACAGGCGGTAGGCCAAGAGGAAGGAAGCAATTATCCTCTGTGGCGCACTCAAGGTGCCGCCATAGCCTCACTATCTTTCTCCAACTGACTCTCCAAACTCGCTAGCAAATCAGGCTCACTGTCGTCGGCAGTCGTAGGTTCAGCGAGCGGTTCATCAGGGACTGTTTGCGTTGTGGGTTGCGGTGCTGGTGCTAGTATTGGTATGTCAACGGAAGGCTCAACGGGAGGCTCGACGGGAGATTTGACAGGAAGCTCGACGGCAAGAGTCGGTGTTTCAACAGGAGTAGGCGTCGCAGTGTTGTCGAGAGAAGCGAGGGCCGGGACCTGGTTGACCGAGTTCTGGCGACTATGGGATATGGCGGAAAGAGGCATTTCGGGTGAGCTAGAGGGATCTCGAGATGCTTTCGTAGGCTCCGACCGCTTAGACTCGGGGCTAGTTGGAGTAGGACTCTTTTTTGAGGCTGCGGTAGATGGAGCGTCCGCCGTGGATGCATCTTCAGCGACAGGCTCTTTCGGCGGCTCAACTGCTGGCGCGCTTGTTGGTCCAGCAGAGGGTTTCGGGGCTGAGTCTACTGTAGGTGTCGGCGAGTGGGTCCCTTCATCATGCTCATCATCGTCTGATCCCTCCTCGCTAGATCCCTCATCATCATCTCTGGCATCGGGCATAGGCGTATCACCGCCTTCTGAAGGCTCGACAGAACCCTCCTGCTTAGCATCAGGGACAGTCAAAAGATCGCTACCTGTACCTGACGCCGGTGTACCCTGATCCGGAGCCCCCTCGAGAAACACAACCTTCTTTTTGCCTCTTCCAGGGCCAGACTTCCTCTTCTTCTTGGGTGGAGGAGGTCGCCTCCTAGGCGGCGTTTGCTGCATGATTTCGTTGGCGACCACGACTCCTTCGGCATTCACAACACCCACACCTTCGACAACAGTTCCAGGAGCAGCAACCACTAGCACAGCTTCAACAACAGCATCCGTTTCCTGGACTTCGCCCTCTACTGCCTGACCCTCCGGAACTAGAGCTTTGTAAACAACTACGTTGCCTTCGGCATCCGTCTTCTTGACTTTCGTCTCTCTCATCACTGGAGGTTGCGTCGTTGCCTCACCAACCGCATATTGGGAAGGCAACCCCTTCCGTCTCTTTGCCACATACTCGGGCTCGGGCTCTTCAAGATGACGCGCAACTTTGACCCACTTCTTCACCACGAACCCCTGGCGCACCTCCTTCTGCTCATGCTCTTCATCCCCATTCTCGTTGTCCTCTTCCGGGGGCGCGGGCGGCTTGTACATCTTGCCTGCCCGTGCCGCCCTCAAGATCTGCTGGGAATGCTCCGGCAAAAGATGCGAGTCCCTGGGCATTGGGAGTTGCCAGTCATCTTTGTCGATTTGCTTGTTTTCGGTAGAGGTGCTGCCAACAGTAATTTCGACCTCCCGGTACTGATTGATGGGCAGACCTTCCAAGACGTTGTGCTCGACCTGGCCACGTCCGGATCTATTCGACCGGTCTCTGTTACGGAACTGGTCACATGATGTTAGCTTGCCATGTCAAAATCCGAAAGACGATTACTCGTCCAATGCGGTAAGCGGTGGTAGCAGCACCAGCAGAACGAAGAGTATTCTTTGTTGCGACGAGGTAAAAGCAACGTTGGAGGTGCAAACTTGCGCCCAAAGCGCACAAGCAGTCGGCCGACAGCCACTGTCCAGGTCCACTTCCAAAAACACGTCCCGCCAAACCGAAGTGAACGGCAAGGGCAGAATGGGATGGAATGGAATGGAGCAGCGGTAGCGTGACAGCGAGGTAGCGCGCATGCATGCGATTGCACCGACAAATGACCTCCCCTCGGATTACGGAGGAATGCGAAAGCAACGAAACGACGTACCGGAGCCATAAGAGATACTCGGTATCAATGACGCGGATAGGCGCAGGATTCGGCGCAGCCTAGAACGTGGGGTTCACTGGGTTGCTTGTTTTCCTCTCCACGGGAAGTCGCGCGCGCGGAGGTGAAGGGCAGACGCGCGCAGGCTGGAAGGTGCGGCCGTGCGACCGTGCGCGCGGGGGGCTAGGCTGGTTTGGGACCGCATAGTTGACCCGTCAATTCTGTGATCAACATAGGGAAGGGAAGCCTGGGAGTAGTCATGTTTCCATGAGTTACGGCAGAGACCACGCCCAGTGACGATTATGTTGGAATTTGAGATTCATCCATCTACAGCAATAAGCCCATTGTACCCACACCTGCGAGTCGTAACAAGCTTCAATATAATACAACGTACGCCGAGTCGAGCTCGCCCACTTCCTTTTATATACGTAGCCAACTGTCGAGTAGATTTTCCAGCCCCCTTTGGTTGTAGACTTGCCTCCGTCCAACCCCATAACGATCCACACCTCAAGCCCATCTGCGTTCTCCGTCAGCAAAGACGTAATAATGGGTGAGAAGGTGTTTTGAGCGGGCAGCTCACCCTTGATCCTTCTGTCGCACAATTCCCCCGTCATCGCCCTTCTGCTTCCCCGTCTTCCCGCCTTCAACCACTAACCGATCGAGCTGGTAGAACTGACTGATGACCGTTTGTCTCTGTTTCCGCATGTCAGCCAATATTCTCGATCGCGCTACCTCTGCAATTCCGACTCGTCTTCTGACCCCCCCCCCCCCCCACACGAATCTTCACATTGTGACAACTTACCTTCAGCATCTGCAGCTCCTTGGTTCCTCCTTGTACAAGCTCTTGTATCCGCCTCTCATCCGCCTCATTCTGGTGTTCTCGAAAGCTATCGCGCGTTCTCCGTTTGGCGTATTCGCGGAAGTTGTAGGCGGCGAACTGGTTCCCTTGCTTCAGGAGGGAGCGATACTGTATACTCGGATTAGCTTGGATCCTGTCTCGTCGCCTGGTGTTCGAATAGTGAATTGTGCGTGTCCGTCCGGCCTTTGAACGGGCTCTTTCTCTCTCGCCGAGGAGCTCGATGGGTGCGGCGCAGTGCGAACATCTGTCGCAGCGAGGACAAGCTGGGGATGGGAGAGAACGTACAAGCGACCTGACTTGATAGGGCATGTCTCCTTTGCTGGCTTTTGCTAATGACATGTTGGCGTGGTGGAGGGAGTGTGCGGATGGTCGCGCTGGAAATAATTGCTGCATGCCATCATAGGTCCTTAACCGCGTCGGAGAAGGCGGGAAAAGCCCGAGCTCCGCGCCGCACCGCCGTTTAGCTTTCAACACCGCCGAGCAAAAGACGCAAGACGCAACGTGTTCAAGATGGTTGGTTCAATGATTTGGGTATCAATTCAGACTACATATAGAGACGCTTGTCTCGTGGCACATTGCAGAAAGTGTGCAACGGCTTTACTCATACACCCAGAACGCCGCCCATGCAGACCAGTCACCTGATTTTGGTACACAAGAATGCAGCCTTGGTCTTCGACCAAGACCGACGAAAGAAGAAGACAAACCTTCAAGCGAGTCTACTAGGATGGTTTGGCATGCCTCTCCTGGATGCGACGGAGCTGTTCCTGAACATTCATGTTTTGCATCTGTTGGAGACGTACCGCATCTTTCGCTGGATCTGGCTGGCCATCATACTGCGTCGCCGCCCTCTTGCGCCGTGCAGTTTCCTCCTCTGTGATGGGCATGCCCGTGACACCATCATATATATCGTCACGTTGGCTGGCAAAGCGCTTGAGGTTGTTTGCGGCATCGGTCGGGTTGATGACGGTCGAATAGCGAGCATCGGTTTTTGCGCGCTGTTCCTTCCAGCGGGGGTCGAGGAGCTCAACTGCAACAGGTCAGCAACCACTCTTTGTTCAGAGGGTCCATTCGGGGTAAGGCTTACTTCGCATGTGCTCCTGGATCTCGTCCGAGGGGATGTTCTGCATGCAGTTAGGGCACTGAACCATGGACACATTCGCCTTCTTTCCCCGGGGAACATAGTCTGTCCTGATGCGCATAGAGCTCGGTGCAGCCCTGGCGGCGGCCTGCGCTTGGGCAGCTCGGTCGCGCTCTGCCTGTCGCTCGCTGGCAAGGCGGGCTTCTTCTTCCTCGCGATGATTCTGGGCCTGCACGCGATAGTCGACGGGGGCAGGCGGCAGCGGTTGCGGGTAGGCAGGCTGGACGGGTGGCGCCATGGGGGCCATGGCCGGATAGCCTGGCGCGGGCATGCTGGGCGTGGTTGCCGAGGTGTTGTAGTATAAAACGTCGTCGGGCATGGCTTCCTCGATGCGCCTGGCCGACAGCGAAACAGCAGCCTTTTGCTCCAGCGAAGCAGATTGCAAGTCGGAAAGAATGGTAGGCGGAGGCAGGTCTGCCGCATCATCACCTGCGTCGAACAGCACGGTGGCGATGACGCTGAAGTCGTGCCAGTCGACGGATGCCCATTCCTTCTTGTCGTCCTCGGCCTTCTTTTCCTCCTTCTCCTTCTGGTGGGAGACGTATTGACCGTACTCTGCACGTCCCTTGGCGCGGTCCAAGACGTGGAAACGGTTCTTGACGTTGCGCTGCAGGTCCTCTATGCGAGACGCGACGGTGGCTTGGTCCTCGAGCAGGATCTTGTACTGCTCAATGAGTGCTCGGAAGAACGACTGGAAGCTGTGGTTTGCTCGGAGGAAGTCGAAGGCAGAGTTGCCGGATTCGCGGTTGCGCAAGTCCTTCAGCCAGTTCTCCCCTGCACGCGCCGTGTACAGGGCAGTCAGCTTCAGCACCTCGAGATCTTTTGCGCTGATGTTGGGCATGCGCGCAGAGAAGCGAAACTTTGGGGGCTCGGGTGGGCCTTTCGGCTTGGTATCGACCACCTCCGTCTTCGCGGTCGGGCCCTTCCCCTCCTTCAGTTGCTGCAAGTACCAAGCGTAGTACGGATGGTATTGATCTTCTTCGAGGATGAACGAGATCATTGGGCTGTGTCCACCGCGCACACGAGCCACCATGCCGGCCGTAAGATGATCGCCTCTGCGATAGACAAATTCGGCTGTCTTCGCGATATTGTCACGCACGCCCTTTGGTGGGATCGTGATGTCGGGCGGGGGTTTGGCGGCGAGCTCACCGGCGCCGGCGGACGCTTGATCGCCGTTGGTGGTAGCGGCCATGACTGCGCGTAGCGTGGACGGGGGAGGATGCGGTGGTGGAGGTGGAGGTGGAGGTGGAGGTGGTGGTGGTGGTGTTGCGGCGACGAGGAAGCCAAAGGTTGCCCTATACAGGCCACAGCCAATCCCTCGCAGCCAGGATGCCGGCGGGAACAACAATTGCCCGGGCCTCCCTGCACGTGAAACGCTGGTGGCCGGGGATCTCAGAGCTGGAGGCAGCATCGGAGGCTTGTCGCATCTGTCACAGTCACCTGCGTGTCTGACATCCTAGGCGAATTGCCAATGCGTCCTCATATCGCAGAACCAGGTGCTGTCCAGCGTAGAGATATAACCATTGCGCGTCCTCGGGCTTCTTTGAGGCGCGCTGACTATTTTTGTGGCTTCCGCTCCTTGCTTGCTGGGGGCGGCTACTTGGCCTCTGCAACACCGAGAAGTGTCCAGATCTGCTCCCAGCTAATTACTCGTATTCTCCATTCGCCATTCGCCATTCTCCGTTCTCCGTCCTCCTCCACGCCCGACGTTCCGTCGATCCATGGGCTTTTCTGCGCACACTCTTTAGTTCCACTGTACGCCTTCCCAGCATTGCAATCAATCCACAACACTAATACACGCCAGCCCTCCCAGCTTCCACAGCTCGCCCCTCGACTCCACCTGTTCGATTCGCTCCACCGTTTGTGTATCCCGCCGCCATGGCGAACCGGTCGGCCTCGAGTAATCGTCTGGGGGAGAAAGCCGACGCGCGCCGGTCGGGCAAGTCTCCATCGCGATCGCCTGCGCCGAATGGCAGGAAGCAGCAGCAGCAGCAGCAGCGGCCGGCGAAGGTCGCAGGCTATACATCCGAGGGCGTAAAGGACCACAACATCTTCAACCTTCCCGGGTCCGACTGGTTCCTTCTGGGTCTCCTTGTGCTCGTCGCGGGAGCAGTGCGCTTGTTCAGGATATCCCAGCCCACCAGCGTCGTCTTCGATGAAGTCCAGTACGTACATCACGCCATGGGAGGTGGCTGAGACGGCGGTGGCTGACATAGCGTGCGCAGTTTCGGTGGATTCGCAAGCAAATACATCAAGGGCAAGTTCTTCATGGACGTCCACCCACCCCTGGCCAAGCTCCTGATCACGTTGGCGGGATGGCTGGCTGGCTTCGACGGCAACTTTGACTTCAAGGACATCGGCAAGGACTATCTCGAGCCTGGCGTGCCATATGTCGCAATGCGTCTGCTGCCCGCCATCTGCGGCGTCCTGACGATTCCGACCATGTTCCTCACCCTGAAGGCCGCCGGTTGCCGCACTACCACGGCTGCGCTGGGGGCTGGCCTCGTCATTTTCGGTGCGCATCACTCTTGCCGTGACCTCCTGGCCGGGAGTCGCTAACATCTCCTAGATAATGCTCTGGTTACTCAGTCCCGTCTCATCCTGCTCGACTCACCCCTGGTCCTCTTCACTGCTTTCACTGCCCTCGCTTTCACAAGTTTCACAAACCAACATGAGCAAGGCCCGACCAAGGCCTTCCAGCCGTCATGGTGGTTCTGGCTGGCCGCTACTGGCGTCGGCCTGGGTGCAACTTTCAGTGTGAAGTGGGTCGGGCTGTTCACAATCGCGTGGGTCGGTACCTTGACCCTCCTGCAGCTGTGGGTTTTGCTCGCAGACACTAGGAATGTTACTCCAGTATGTGATTGCGCGTTCCTTTTACGCCCGCTGTATACTGATTTCCATTCTAGCGAATCTGGTTCAAGCACTTCTTTGCGCGCCTATTCTGCCTCATCGTCATCCCCCTGACTTTCTACATGGGCATGTTTGCGATCCACTTCCTCTGCCTCGTCAACCCCGGTGAGGGCGATGGCTTCATGTCCTCTGAATTCCAGGCGACCTTGAACTCAAAGGGAATGCAGGACGTGCCGGCCGATGTCGCGTTTGGTAGCCGCATCTCGCTCCGCCATTGGAACACTCAGGGCGGCTATCTTCACTCCCACTCGCACATGTACCCCACTGGCAGCAAGCAGCAGCAGATCACTCTGTACCCGCACAAAGACGAGAACAACGTTTGGATCTTGGAGAATCAAACTCTCCCGGAGGTTCTCGACGGTCCTAAGCTCGAAGGCCCCAAAGCCTGGGACACCGTCGGCCCCATTAACATTGTGGATGGTGATGTACTTAGGCTTTACCACATTACGACCGATCGACGCCTCCACTCTCACGATGTTCGCGCCCCTGTCACCGAAGCTGATTGGCAGAACGAAGTCTCGGCATATGGATACGACGGTTTTGAGGGCGACGCCAACGACTTCTTCCGCGTGGAAATCGTCAAACACATGTCTGATGGCGAAGAAGCCAAGAAGCGCCTCAGGACGATTCAGACCAAGTTCAGGCTCGTTCACGTCATGACTGGTTGCGTTCTATTCTCCCACAAGGTTAAGCTCCCCGACTGGGGGTTCGAACAGCAGGAGGTATCTTGCGCCAAAGGCGGAACACTGCCCAACAGTGTGTGGTTCGTGGAAGGAAACGTCCACCCGCTTATGAAAGACGATGTAGAGAAGGTAAATTACCGCAATCCAGGCTTCTTCGGGAAATTCTGGGAGCTGCAGAAGGTCATGTGGAAGACAAACGCCGGCCTTGTCGAATCTCACGCTTGGGACTCACGCCCACCATCCTGGCCAACTCTTCGCCGCGGTATCAATTTCTGGGGCAAGGACAACCGTCAGATCTACCTCATCGGGAACCCGGCCATCTGGTGGAGCTCCACCGCCATCATCGGCCTCTATATTGTCATCAAGGGTCTGGCCGTCATACGCTGGCAGCGTGGATTCCGCGACTACGCCAACATCACCTTCAAGCGCTTTGACTACGAAATCGGCATGTCACTTCTTGGGTGGGCTTTCCATTACTTCCCGTTCTATCTGATGGCGCGTCAACTTTTCCTGCATCACTACCTCCCCGCTCTGTACTTCGCCATCATCGCGCTTTGTCAGATGTACGACTTCGTCGCATACCGATTCAGTGGACTTGGTCTAAAGCAGTATCCTGCTATTGGGCAGGCCGTCGCTGTTGGTTTCATGGCTGTCGCGATCACCGTGTTCACAGTGTTCGCCCCGCTTGCCTATGGCAATGCCTGGACTCGTGACCAGTGTAACAGTGTGAAGGTGTTCGGTACATGGGACTGGGACTGCAACAACTTTCTCATTTCCGTAAGCTTGAAACCACCCGAACGATGAGGGTATTGCTAATGCTCTCCAGTACGATGACTACAACAACATAGTCCCCACGACCTCGGTGGCGGAGATTCCCACGACTTCAGTGGCGGAGATTCCCTCATCGCCTGTAGCCGACATTCCCGCTCCCGTTGCAGAACAGCCCAAAGTCGAGGAGAAGCCGGATGAGGTTGTCTCGGAAAAACCAGTCGTATCCGACCCACCGTCAGCTGACCCAAACGAATTGCCGGTCGTTTCCAAGGAGGAGCGAGTCGAGTTCCGCGACGAGAACGGCCGAATCCTAGACGACGAAGAGGTGGCAGCACTCGAAGGAAAAGTAAGCTTCAAAACGCGCTATGAGACGCGTACCCGCATCATTGATGGAGAGGGTCGTGAGATTCTTGAGTCTCTCGTCGAGGCGCGCGAGGTCGATGGCGTTGCACCTCCTCATCCCGATGTAGAGGGCAGAAACCCAGAGACCAAGGACATTGGTGAGGCAGAAGCTAGCGACACCCCACCCACTGTGGAAGCCAACGAGGACAAGCGGAAGGAAAAGAGTGCGGAGAAGGAAGCGAAGAAGCCGAAGCCTGCAAGCGAAGCCAAAGCTGCCACGAAGGAATCTGCGAAGTAGTAATCTCGGGAGACGTATCGGAATGGAGTCATGACCGAAAATTAGAAAGGAAGATGAGGGTGCTTTTTTCCCTTCCGTTTCCTTGCTCTTCTACTTTCATTTGTCTGTACTATAGGGGTCATCTTAGCCTTTGTTTCTGTCTCGGAGCGGGTGGCGCTGAGGTCGGGATGTGGCATGGATGATAAGGCCGGGAAGGATTTGCATGCTTTGCCGGTGTTCTGAATACATATCTTAACTCCCAACCACCCTCTTCTTCTTCTTCTTCTTCTTCTTCTTCTTCTTCTTCTTCTTCTCCACACCATTTTCCATCACTGCTTTCCTAACAGCTCATCCACCTCCTCCCTCGTAACACGCCCCTCCCTCAACCCCCTCCTCAAAATCTCAACCGCACCCTCTACCTCACCAACACTCGTCATCCCCTCTGTCCCACCCCTCTGTTCCACTACCTCCGCCAACTCTCCATAAACACCCGCCACTCCCCTAAAAACATTCGCCTCCTTGCCCCATCCTCCGTCCTCTTCAAAACATAAACCAATCTGTCGCATCTCTTCAACCCACCGATACGCCTTCGCTGAACATCCTACGATTCCTTTTTCGGCTTTTTGCCGCGCGGATGGGTTGTAGCGGTCGAGGTAGTGTTGGAGATCGGGAAGAATGGAGAGTGAGGAGGCGGTGGTGTAAGATTGTAAAGACAGCGCTGTGAAACCTTTGCTAAGAGCGGCGAAGCTACACTTGAGACCACTCGCGGTGCCGATTTTGGAGTCTACGAACCGAGTGTTGAGAAGTTCGGCGAGATGGGAACCGGAGATGGGGGAATCGATGAGGGAATGAGGGCCAGAGAGGGGGATGCCGGGTCGAGTCCAAGGGGTGGAGGGGGAGGAAGAGGAGGAGGAAGGGGGGGGAGGGGATGGAGGGCCTCCGATTATACCACCATCGATGAATCGAATTGCGGGAGCGTCCTTCCTAAAGAGCGCATCGATTTTCCTGGCCGTACTTGGCGCGATGGCATTTAGATCTAGATAATACAATGATTCCTTCTTTCCTGCCTTCTCTCGGACACTGTCCCCGCTCTTCATCGCATCAACGATGCGCTGCGCGGTCGCTACGGCGTCCCTCGGCGGCACGATGGATAGGATGTAGTCTGCTTGTTTGGCGAGGTCGATGTCTGACGGTAGGAGTTGTATGGAAGCGGATGTTGCGCGCTCTTGGGTTGATGGTGAGCGGTTCGATACGTTGGTTATGACGTGGTAGTTGTGTGCATTTAGGAGTCGCGAGATGCCGAGGCCCATTTGGCCGATGGAGACGACGGCTATTGTTGCTAAGGGTTGGGAAGACATTGTTGATTTTAGCGAGAGTAGGATTGCACCGGAGATAGGGAGTAGAGGTGTTGAATAGGAAGGAAGGGGATGGATTGATGGGGGGGGGGGGGGGGAGGGGGGGAGATGGGGCGGAGATTCTAACTGGGATGGGATGGTGGGGTAAGTTGGTGTGTGGGATGGAGGTGTTGAGACATTCGTGGTTGTGATGACGCGATGAAACGGGCTTTGATCATGTGTTTTGATATACGCAGACGGCTTGAGAGATGGTGCGAGTAAAGCAAGATAAGAATTGTATAACATCAAATCATCGAGGAGTCGTGCCAGAAGAGATCTTCCTATCCTGCTGCAGAAATCATTCACGTGAGACATGATAGCCAATTTGACCATCCCCAGGGTGTCAGATCCGACAATTTCATGATGCGCCGCCGTCATACGACCATTACACCGAAACGAGTTTCTTGACGACCTCGAAGAGGGGAGCACTGCGTTGGCCTCGTAGTGATGATGTTCAGACATGGCTACACTCAAATAAGTACAATTTCGGATGAGATTTGTGGGTTATAACTTACTAGGCTCCATCGGTACGAGCCCTTCTCGTAAGCCTGTGGTGCGTGATAACACCCAAGACGAAAGAAGCGGCCCAGGTAACGGCAGAGAGGAAGGAGAAAGCCTGGTTAGCGTTCCATCGTCCGCAGTGACCGGTAAATGTGATTCCGTCCCAATACCAGATACCCCCGCAGTCGATGCTTTGATACCAGTTGACAAGCACAGCAAAGGCGGCCTGTGTTATCGTTTAGTTGGTTGTACATGTAGCTTGAAGGTGTAAGGAGTATACGTACAAACCAAGCAACCGTAAAGAAGAGATCGCTACCGTAGCTTGCAATGCTTGACTTGGTGGGGATCATCGAGAAGAGTGAGGCGAGAACGGCGAAAGAGGAGATGACCACGACGTAGATAGTTCGAGCGAAAGGAATGGCTTCGCCGTGATGTGTGTGCTGCCATAGAAACCATGCCGAAAGGCCCAGCACAATTGCGGCAAAGACGAATTGCGCGACGCGCAGGATGAGGGAAATGATGCGTGAGACGAGCATTGTGGGGTGTTCCTAGGACCGAGTTGTATCAACTGGGTATCCTAGATCTGAGGTTCTCGATAATGTCTGTGTGGTAGACTTTCGGAGAATAATGAACTATGTGGGTGGCTGCAAACGAAAACAACCAAAGAGTAGAAGGGTATCGCTGAATACGAATAAAGGCTAGGTGGATGAGTGAAGCAAACTTTGTCGTTGGAAGGAGAGTGCTATTTGTATGGGCAGGGAGCATGGCTGTGATCGACGTCGGTTTACGTATGTTCGCATCGTCAGTTCATGGCTGGGGCGGCCAAGCACCGGCTTCTTACAACTGTGCCTACAAAGCCTGATTTAATCCACGTGAAGCTTTTTTCTGTGGTACAGCGAACCATCGAGCGATTTTGCACGGCTTTGGTTCCGGTTCGTCGGGATGAGAAACGGGCTTTGGTTTGCTTATTCTCATTGACACCCCTCTCGACCACCTACCAATAAAAGAACAGACACCTTTTCCATCAAACAAAACATCAACAGCTGACTATGCGCCTATTCTTCAATGAGGCGCAGGACTGTGTGTCAGGGGTGCGTACAAACAGAACGACGATACCATCGTAGGATATCGAATTGTGGGGTAAAGGTGAGGACGCGTGATGGAAAAGGGGCGCAGCTAATAGTTGTCCGTCAAAACGTCGGCGATGACGAAGGCCAAACTTTGGCATGACATAGCCTTTGTCGTGGCAGGATCAGGTTCGCTGCTTGGGTTGAAGGCTGAGCGGTGGTTAGTCAACTTGGGAGACGACAGACTTGGCAATGTCGGGGATTTTAGCGCCACTGCATTGCGCCACACGGGCAGCTAGGCAGTCGTTGCGGTGGCTTGTTTACTTCCTGATTTCTTTCCGATCTTCTTCCGATCTTTTTAAATTGATTCCTCGACTTCATTACCGCCTTCATGCCAGGGGAAATGATGCTCAGCCGGCTCCTGATGATGTTCTCCGCCAATAACAACAGGATACCGATGCTGCCTTTTACGCCATTATACCTCCGGCATCACCGACTCCAAATATATCCGGAAAAGAAGCGTTTTGCGCTATGTTAAGCACGGCAAAATTTACCCAATATACGTTCGGTCCACCTTCCTGCAATTGATGGGTCACTTTTTAAACGCTCTTCTGAACTCTGCATATATCTCTTTCGCATATTTAGGACATCACTTGCATAGTCGACGACACGCGAACAACAGCAGGAGCTTCAGTATGACAGTTGAGCGGGGGCGACGTTGCCTATATCACACAGAAACAGTGCTAGCCTACACCGAGGGCTTTACATAGAGAGGTGAAAATTGATCCTTTTGATGATGCTTGGAAAGAGAATCTAGAGTTTTGACAAACAGTAACAGATACCACAGTCACTGTCGATACATATCGAGTGTGGGTGCAGTGCATACTTTCACCACTCGATCCCATTGGTAACCGTTTGGAAATGCTAACCCAATGTATACCAAGACCCTCCATGTTTCCAATGTTGTCAACTCCGAGATAATGGCCGAATTCGCCCAGTAATATCTCCATCTGGGATAGACTATTGTCCCTTTCGAGATGTTTGGGGAAGCACACGCGGGTAGCACGACGGCATGGCCGTACGACGTTCGAAGCAATACCAAACGGTAGGTTGCAATTGCGAAGTGTAACTAGAGGTTATCCAACCTTGAAACGATATGCCTTCCACTAGTCCGTTCGACATTAGCTTGACATCCGGTTGGGGTCTTGCTAGTCACAGCAAACCTTAAAATGAGCATATCCCTGTACCCAACGATCGACTGGGGACTTTTCGTGAGGCATACGCTGCACCACTTCACCTGCGCTGCGCTCCCTGAATTGCAATTGGGTAGGGGTGAATCCTTCCTCCTTCTCCTGAAAATTGACGAGACAATTACCACACTCTAACGACCCCTTATCGTAGCTGCACTACGCTTAGCTTGTGACACCAGCCACGATGGTACGACCCTGGGAAGCAAATACTAGAAGCCTCACACCGATTTCTAAACCCTCGTAACCCTTGATCTCTTCTCAAAATCATCAATAAAAATGTAGTCGGCATTGTTCAGAAGTCACCATATGAACAGTTGGGAAAGCGTCTTCAACTCGGCTCGGAGGATTTCTACGAGAACAAACCCTCATGCACGTCGGGACTCGTCTTTGGAATAATGAGAGATCCACGGCGCATTTTCTCCGAATCATGACTGCTGGTACGCCGTTTGACCAGCATAGTCCGTGGAACTTCACATGTGGAGCCAGGCCGGGCCCAGTGACTCCGCACCCACGAGTACCAGCATTAATGAAGTGGGGTCGATAGTCGTACGCGTGTAAAATATACTCTACACAGCATCGGCGGAAACCTTAGGTTTCACGATTGTTATTTCACTGCGGCCGCATGCCACTTTTCGAATTTCCCCAACAGGATGCGCCTCATCCCTCTTGACGTGATCTTATCTTGGCCGACTCCCAACTATGTGGACCCCGTTACCCGAGGAGAAGCGCTCCTCATCGTCAACATCGCCTTCATTTTGATCGTCGTTGCGACTGTCGCCCTTCGATTATATACGCGCGTATGGATAAAACACCTCTTTGGACTCGATGATTTATTCATCGCTATCGCTCTAGTATGGCTTGGACTGTTACGGGTTACATGATCATCCTAACATACCCGCAGGTTTTCACGGTTGGCTTGACTGCGGTTGTCATACTTGCAGACCAAAGATATGGCTGGAACCGCCATATTTACGACATCCACTTCAACAACGTTGCGCCTACTCTGAAGGTGGCTATGGCGGCGAAGGTACTGTTCATATCTGCAGCAACCTTCACCCGACTATCCCTACTTTATCTCTACCTACGACTGGTACAGGATGCGGCGATGAAGTACTTCCAGTGGGCTGTTTATGCCAATATCATGTACTCAGTCTCCATCTTCATCTCGTTTGTGTTCTTGGCCATCTTTCAGTGTAACCCAGTCCGGAACTATTGGGTACGTATCTCTCAAGTACCAGCTGCCCCTGACTAGGAATCTAAGCGATGCTTGCGAAAGCCTGTTTGTATGAGCCCTGCTAATGTATGTTTATCACGGCCAGACATTTGGAGCACCAGAGGCAAGCTGTATAAACGAAGCCAAGGCCACTCTAGCTGCTGGCGTCATCAATTGCGTTGCGGATTTCTTTTGTACTGTGACACCGATGCCATTGGTCGCACGGGTAAGAACTCGGAAAAGTATTAGAATTGCCACTGACTGTGCATAGCTTCATCTCCCACGCCGACAACGAATCGCCGTCCTCCTACTTTTTAGTCTTGGTTTCATTGTTACAATAGCCGGTATTGTTCGTACTTGGTATGTGGTTTAGCGTGCGCTTTTGGCGGCATGTCTACCTTCGACATGACTTCCGTCGGCTTGACACTTTACTAAGAATTGCAGGTACATCTACAAAAGTCTTTTCGTCGAGTACGATCAGACATGGTACGCATATCCTTTATGGATAGCTGCAGCGATCGAGATAGACTTGGGCGTAATATGCGCCTGCGCCCCTGCCCTTCGTCCGCTTTTCAACCGTCTGCACCGCAACCTCCCCAAAGTGACAGCCAGTCTCCCGCATGAAATCAAATACAGAGGATTCTCTAGGAACTTCGATATGATCAGTTCACAACCTACGCTGCGAGAAAGCACGGCCGGGCAAACACTATCGTCTCCCGAGTCGAAGAGAGAATCCTCACTACTCAGCAAAATCGAGGAAGGAAGAGGCAGAGGAGGTGATAACTTGAAATTGAACGAACTTAACGCTAGACTGGGTAGGATTCATGCAGAAGTAATGAGTATCGCAAGTGAAGATGCGATATTGTATGATGTACCGCCAGGGACGCCGGCGTCAGTCAAGGATATGCATTTGAGCATATCAAGAATGTCACAAGAGGCACAGATGATGCTATAATAACATGCAGAAGCTAGCCACTGGGATCTATTCCGGCTCTAATCCGGCAATAAGTTTTACGAAGATACCTTTTCGGCTTTCGAGATGTAAGAACAATTGTGTTACGAAGCATGGTGTTCATTGGCGTTGTACATAATATGTTTATACTTGTGATTATATTAGTTTCCTTTCTCCAGGGATATATGGCGCAATTCAAATGAATACGCTCAGAAGATTAAGATGGTGTGTCTCGATCAAGTAGATCTGATAATTTGAGCAGTTGACGAAGCTTCCATTTCCGAGTGATGAGGTGTAAGGAAACCGATGGTCGTATTAAGCAAATTGATACAAAGCCGCTGTTCAAAAATACAGAAAGATTGTGGCTTCAAGTTGCCTTTGTGATTGTTCCAAGAGTGCGTAGTGAATGTAATCCCACGTGATCTCGCTTGAGTTATAGTTGGCCTTGGCTTACCTCACCGGTCTCAACCTTCGTAAAGGTAATGCACGTGCCGCTTGCTCCGCCCCATCGCAAGCTCAGCCCTGTCACAGCATCATAATGTTCCTGAGGCATATAGATTCATTTACATTCAGTGTATGTTTGTTGCATAACGCCCTTATTCTCCTCGCCTTCGACAAACCTCTGTAGAGACTGTGTGTCAACATTCACGTCAGGAAAAAGATCATACCTCAGTCTCGATACTCTACCCCTGTGTCTTTTGCAAAACGACGTCTGAAGCATCGGTGTCATGGACGATCTTCTACCTTCGTACGAAAGCGCAATCAGACAAGATCCTTGGGAGCTCATCGCACAATATTTACCTTCGGAAACTCTCTGCGTTGCAGCTTTAGTGTGCCAAAGATGGCATGAAATCTTTACGCCAAAGCTCTGGGGGAACCCTGCGTCACATTTTGGTGTGCAAAATGACACCGTCTACGGTGTGATACTCTGTCATATCAAGTGTGGATTTTATGCTGACTTGGATAGTCGCCTTGACACGGTTCAAGCGAACATTGTATTGGGCGCGAACATCTGTTCGAGAACTAACGCATACGCTACATCTTCCACCTGCGCATGCAGAGATCTACGGCGGTCCGCACTACGAGTGGCTACGCGACTGCCTAGAACGACTCCCGCGGTTGCAATGTCTGATGGTGACTGGACTGCCCTTCTTCGACCATGCATCGCTACTCACTTTACGACATTCGAGCGTGTGGTGGCAACAGAGTCATCCAAACACCTATCCTGTCTTTGGTTTACGCCTCCTAGACGCTTCGAATTGCTCCAATGTGACATCTACGGGACTAGCGGAAGCTCTGCCTCACTTTCCCGACTTGGTGTCCTTGAATCTTTCAAGAACATTAGCGGCAAAGGATGAGACAGTGCTTTGCAAGCTCAAGTACCTTCGCAACTTACGCGTACTTCAGCTCAGAGGTCTAAGCTTGAAAGACGCCGAATTTGCAACTATCGCAGTGGCTATAGGTGTGCGATTGCGGAGCCTCGATGTGAGCGACAACCAACTCACTGATACCAGCGCTCGACATCTTTTGGAGCATTGTTTAAAAGAGACGAACCATGAGAGCCAGCCTACTGGAAGTCCTCTTCCACCAATTCGTCATAGTCGACCAACTGGTGAGGTGGAAAATGTCGCCACTGAAGACCTCGATGGCCACGTGCGAAAGATGCTCACTGAGGGCTTCATCGGCAGTCTTGCAATTGAAGAAGCAAGAGATGTTGGCATCACACATCTATACTTATCAAATAACATGATGACAGTAGAAGGTGTATATGGGATGTTAAGGTCAGGACAGTTGCAAGTCCTAGACATTGGTACCCTACCCATCACTTTTCAAAATCCATGTCTTTCATACTCGGATCAGGAGCACGACAGCCTACCACTACCAGGAGTAGAGAAGCTCACTTCTGTACTATCACAGTATGCAGCGGAACGACTTGTATATTTGAGAATCAACTATGCTGTAGTCACAAAGGACGCTCCTATAGATACTAATGCGTCTCCAAGAATCGAGCTTGAAGGAGATGCAGCCGTCTACGTTCCTAGCGATCCTGCTGAGCTTCCAGCTATAGAGCCAACACCAACAGAGCTTGATTACCCCAGCGCAGCCGTTTTCGAGCTTCCAGGCGATGCAGTCCAGCCTACGGAACTCCCTACTTCGTCGACGGATACCCAGACTACCAAAGCCATCACGAACGAAACACCTGCACTAGATCTTCGGCGCGCACCGATAATAGAGGTCACCTCAGAGCAGCCTGAGATCAAGCGAGGTCCAGCGTACGCACCAGAACCGGTGGTACTTGCTGATACACCACTGGCTCCACTAAGCTCAATTGTTGATGCAAGTGGAGGCCTTTCACCCCTCTCTACAACCTTCGACGAGAATAGGGCACGTTCCCCTGTTAACGACAATGGAGATGAGGACTCTAAAAGGTCTCATCGCAATTCAATACACTTTGTCGAAGATCAAAGGGCACGACTGGACTTCCGACAGTCTCAGAAGAATCGACTGCATCCCGGAATGCTTCCGAAAGCTCACACTCTAGTTCTGACTGATGTTCCAAGCCAAACATACGACGAAGAAGTGCCCAAGCGACTGGTACAGTTCATCAAGGACTGTGCCGAGGAAGTAGCGATAGCAAATCTTCGTGCAAACCATACCTACATCCTTCCTCCAGGACGCAGCCGCAAGGTTGCAGAACGCGAATATGCGAGAGGCTTGTTTGCGCTACGCCGCATCGTCATCGAAGTGGCACCACCACAAGCAGCGCCCAAAAAGATAACCACCAGCTGGCGCGCCTATCCCACCAAATCGTCGACCGAAGACACCGACTCCGAAGCCTTTTGGGAAGCTGCGACCCACGACTTCTCATTCTTCGATGACGAAGAGTGCGGTTTACCCACCCTGGAACCTGGCCGCGGTCCTCCGCTTGCTGCAATGAGTGGTCTCATGCTCGACGACTCGAGAAAAGCTGCGGCACCTCCGAAATCGAGGAATTTCGATCCCGTGATGCAACCTGTGCTTGATGTTGTCGAGGAGATCGGGAAGTTTCGGAGGGAGAGGAAAGCAGCGTTTGCGGCCGCGGTAAGGCTTGGTGAACCCGAACCGCGAGTGGAGGGGTACTGGCCCGGAGATATCACGGTGGTGAGGAAGCGGGTAGGTGCGGATGCAGGGAACGTGGACTTTTATGGAAATAGGTTTGAGTCGGGGTATCTGTACCGATGAAATCGCGTAACTGTACATGTGACCTTTGTCCGGGGGCTATCAATCAAGAATCATTTATCGATTGGTCTATCATGTGTCAGCCTTATACTTGTCTATGTGCGTGAAAGGTATAGATTTAGCGCGCATTGGGGACCGATGATATTGAATAGCCACTATCGAGCCCATCTATGAATAGCCAGTAATCAAACCCTCAACCTACTCGAGGTGATAATGAGGGGAATACCTTTATCAGTACATTCGGAAACCTAGCCAAGCAACTCCAACACGCCCTTTGCCTCTTCTATACCTACAATGCCCTCCTCTACCATCTGTTCCAACGCCCTCCTGACACCCCCGCTTTTCCCTTTCCAAGCCTCTTTCGCCACCACCGCTCCACCTCCACCTGCAGCAACCGCAACCTCCTTCAAGACCTCTGCGACTAAAGCCTTCGCATCTGCAGTTCGATGGATATCCACCACTCCAGCTTTCTCAGCATAAGTCCTTGCACCCCTATAATACACGCCAGCATTTCCCACTAGCACGTTCCGAGCATTCATCCACGCGGGTTTTGCGGACGGTGAGAAGGATAAGTGAAAGCGGAATAGCTCGACGTCACCGCGCGCTAGGAAGATGTCCGCAAGCCGAGATGAAGGGAGGAGCGTGTTGTTTGGGCTGGTGGATAACTGGGTAAGTAACTTTTGGGCGTGGGTGAGGGATGTCCATTGTACTTCCAAGTCTGTACCATAAGTCGGTGATGAAGGTGTGTGGGACGGTGTATCGGAGATGGCAGAAGATAAATCTATTAGGGAGTCGGCGTAGGCGGAGATAGCATTTATGTAGATAAGTTGCCGGTCGGGTGTTTGTACGGGCTGCGTGAGAGTAGCGAAGAGGGTCTCAATTGCGGTAGCGTATTGGGTAGCTGTTGTTTGCGAGGCTTTGTATTGCAGCTCAGCGAGCACAGCTTGGAAGGTAGCTACCGCAAGTGATGCATCGTCTTTTGGCGAGGTTTCAAGCTCATTAGATGCAGTCTCAGAAGCAATGGATAGGGTTGGACCAGCGGGTTCTTCTTCCTGGTATTTCTTGAACGGTGAGTCTTGGATGAGGGCGATGAGTGTCGGTATCGACGTATTCACAGTTGATAAACCGTTTTGTGCCCTGGCTTCGATTGTAACTATTTCGGAAGGATCGTAAAGGGCGAGAAGGGTCGTTAGTGCGCCAAGTTGTGCGGTACATGTTTCTAGTATGGTCTCGGGTGTAAGAGGCTCTTCGACGGTGGCCCATTCATCTGGTCCTGATGTTGTCGATGAGGTCTCATCTTCATCCACACCAGGTCCGACCACACCAGACAGCCCGAAGTCTCCTTGCTGGTTATCGTGCTCCGCCTGCGTCTTCAAAGCCTCGATTTCGATTCTCACCCTCTCATACTCTTCTTGCTGCGTTGCTAGACACTTGGTGAACATGTTCACTGCCTCCTCGAGTAACGTTCTCGCCGGCATCTTCGCCGTCTGCTGAGACTCGGCATCCAGCACAGCTTCGGCAAGCGAGGTAAGAACTTGTGCGGTGTTGAAGACAATATCTGCGTTTGAGGCCGGAGCAATGGAGAGGGCTGTCTGGTGAGACTTTAATGTCTCTTCGAGAAGTGCTATCTTGGGGCCGAGATGCGGGAGGATACGCGTGTCTTGGGTGAGGTTGTACTCGAGGTTTGCCTTGTTATACGCCAAATCAAAGCTATTCGGAAACCTCTTCAAACCGTCATTGTACACATCGATGGCGCGATTGAAGAACCTTGTGGCTTTCGCCGCGTCTCCCGCACGCCACTTTCCTGCGGCTTGCTCGTGATCGTCTGCAGCCTCCAGGAAGTCGTTCTCGGTCTGTGGCGCGCTCTTGGTAGGTGCTTTGCCTTTTGGCTTCAAGAGGTCTTTCCGTTTCGGCGGCATCGCGGGCTGTGTGGAGTCGGATCTTCAAACAATACGGTCTCTCACTTCGACGGTAGTGATGTAGAGCCAGACGTTATGTGTGGGCGTGGAAAGGTGTTGCTTGAAGGGAGAGAGTGGGTGGCGATTGTCTACGTGGGAAGTACTTTATAAGCACAACCAAGATGCAGCTGCTGGAGTGTAAAAGATCGAAAGCTCCAAGCTCGAAACTTTTTATATTTGGCTCAGCCCTAAGCCCCACCATACCCCACTCGATCCTTCCTTCCGCGCAGAACCTCACAAACGTCTTCTCCCTCCCGTTCTCCTCCAATCTATCGGATGGGAAAGAAGATAAAGTATAATCATAAACATTACTAGTTGTTGGACGCTCCCACCTATCTTCCCTGGTGCAAGTTTCTCTCTGTCCCGCCTCATCTCATACAAACTCGATTCCTGTTGCGCATTATCCAATTCCCACGCATTGCTCTTCTCATCACTTCCCAACTCCCATACTGTAGGCCGCAACGTCCCCATCATCTCCCGCACTTCCACCTCGGTATCCGCTTCTACCCTCATACCTCCAAACGACCGCTGATTCGAATCCTCCTGAAATGGCAAACTGCCTCTCTTTCGCCTCCGCAACCACAGCAGGCCAGTGACCAAAAGAACTACAAGCACGACGCCAACACCGACACCGATTCCTGCATACGCTACCCTTGACACTTCCCCACCATCTTTTTGTTCACCTTGACTCGAGGTACCATTCGGTGTTGATCCCGCGTGACTCGCCTGCGACATCGTCGGTTCTGAGGGTGAAGCAGATGCCTTCGATCGCGCCGTCGACGTCCATTGCTCAGGACATATCCCTAGCGAGTAGTATGCATCGGGCGAAGCTTGGAAGAGAGGAGGGTAGCACTGCGTAGTTTCCATGTGGCCCAGACTGTGATGTTTGTGTGCAGTTTCGACGGAGTCGGTGCAGAGAGCGCCGTAAATCGCATCGTTGCAACAACCAGGCGCCGGCGCAAAAGTGGTAGTCAAAGGACCGACATTCACGCATGATTGACTTTTGTCTCGAATGCCAAAAGACTACAATGAGTGACAGCATCCATCCTACACCTTCGCAGCATCGAACCCATCCCACCAACACCCCTCATCCACCAAAAACCCCTCCCCATCAAACACCACGCCCTCCACCCCCAAAAGCCTCTTCTTCTCATCCTGATTCACCCCACTAGGCGCCTTCTCCCAATCGCCCTTGAACCCTCCGATGAACTGGGCCCATCATCAGCCATCTTCTTCCCAACCCATCAACACCAAAAATGGCGGTGGAGGAAATAGATACCCACCCCGGTACTGGCAAGCACCCGATGACAAGGCACCTCGGGCGCGAAGGGATTCCTCCTCAACGCCCCACCGACCGCTCTGGGACTGCTCCCCAGCGCCCTCGCTAAAGCCGCATACGTCGAGACCTTGCCCTCGGGAATCTGCTGCAGCAGTGCGTAAACTTTTGCCTGGAAGACTGTGACGTTGCCTGCGGGGAGAGTTTTGGATTGCATTGCCGTTGATGGGGGGAGGGGGGAGGTGGTCGAGTAGGAAAGAGATGCCGTGGGGTGGGATGTTTGATGAGAAGGCTTGGTGGTTAGGATGAGGAGAGTTGGATGGGTTTTTTTTTTCGGATTTGGAGGAGTTTGAGAAGGGGCGGTGGTGATGGTGGGCGTGAGTTGGACGACGCGTCGGAAAGTGCGCGTACTTGTATGATGACACGAAGTCACGAGACATGCTTTCAAACTGACCATTCACGATGCAGCCTACCTTAGTAATTTACCCACACCAGCCATGATTCCAAAGCAAATCACGAACCAAACCAAATGCAACCCCTATGAGCATCGATGTTTTCCCGAGCCCAAACCCAGCGATCAGGAAAGCCAAGTCTCTGGGTGAGGTACTCATAGGTCGCAATGCACAGAAAACAAAGCAGCAATCAATCTATATGCATCGACGTCGATCTATCAAACCCAAAACCCAAAGCTGATTTTCATATCACATGTACACATTATAAACAACAGGCAAGAGCACCACCACCCGCACCACGCCGTACCGATGCCATGCCCTTTTATGCCACGCTATGCCAATGCCAGTTATACTGTTGAAAGCAAAGATCACCCTCCCCCAGTAAGTAAATGCCACCGCCATACAATACTTTTCTAAATGCCATGCCATGAACGCAGGTAAATGTAAACCAGTAACGAAAATAGACACAAACAGCAAACCGTCTCTCATTACCAAACCCGCGTCTCCTTTCCCCCTCTTGTGCAGAAGCGAAACGGCATCAAGAATCAAGGCAGAAGAGTTACAACAACAGAACAAACCTTATCTGCCCACACCGCACCCGCTAAATTCCTCTTTACCTCACTCCACGCTCTGTCATCCGTGATATTGACCCAGCCCTCAGAAGTTTGTGTCCCAATCTCAAAAGTTGGTAAATCAGCCTTCCGAAACCCTGATACGGGCGACCTTGAGCTCTGCTTAGGCGGCGTCAAGGAAGAACCCGTTAGCGGAGTTTCCGACGTCTCGACATTGGCGCTGGTCACGGCAGTCTGGTCGTTCTGGTTCTGCATCGCAGCAACAGCCAATCCGCGAAGGGTTTCGGGACCCATGCCCGCAGATTGGTTCAATTCCTCTTGTAACTGGGGATACAGTGTCAGCGTCTCTCTGGCCAACTCCAAGACGCGGACGTTGAGCTCTTGCCATGTCATGTGGAAGAGTGGCGCTGATGGCAAGTTCGTGAAGCGCTTCTCGCAGCGTAGAACGTATCCGCCCTTGGTGACGAAGATGTTGATCTTAGAGAGAAAGGGTTCGATGGTTTGCTCCGTAGGCAGCATGAGCTTCTCGCCTGGGAAGAGTTCGATGGCTGATCTCGATTCGGCATAGTGATTTGTCATCACGCGGTCTTGATCGACGGATTGAAAGTTGGGTGGAATAGGCGATGATGGAGATGATGTGTACAGATGCTGACCTTGGTTCTGAGTTGGGGATGCGAAAGCGGTTTGCAGTTGCTCGAGATGCTGCCTAGAGTTGTCCACATCATTCAAGCCTCGAGTATCGTCGGCGGTAGGTGTCGCTTCTTTCTTCTTCGAGCCTCCTTTGCGCGTCTCGATGGCATACATGCGCTGCCTATACAAAAAGTCAGTCTGACATGTCTTACGCAAGCCCTCCAAGCACACGTACCGCTCGTTAGTGACCATGCGCCTGAGAAGCGGAGTCACAAGACTGATGATCTTGTTTCCATCTCTCGGCCAAATCAGCCTATCCTCATTCGACACCTTCTCTTGACCTAGCGCCTTCGCTGCCTCCAGTGTATCCGTCTCACCTGGCTTCTCTACACCCTTACCAAAGTACTGCTCGCCAACACCCTCGCTCAAGAAGTCTCGTACACAGTTGAACAACCTCAACTTTACCATGTCTGTATCGCCTCTCCCTCTATTCCCCACACAGTTCTGTCGCTCGGGATGCGCTGGATCAAGCATGTACGCTTTCGCCTGCGCCTGCAAATGCAGAAAGTTCTCCGGCGTGAGTTGTAACGAAATGAAGAGCTTTGACATGGGTGGGCGTGTGTATTTGCGGCTCGTCTTTTCCGAGGAGCGACGGAAGAGGGCGGCGGCGGAGTGAACACCTGCAGCTCGAGCATCGTCTAACAGAGACTCACTTGACAGCGGAACACTTTCCCTTTCTGATATGTCGCGCTCCCTGTCGTTGTTGAGCTGAGGATCCGTCAGGTATTCCACTCTTGCGCGCTTAGGCCCAGACAATGCATCTCCCGTCGCACCGCCCTCCGGCGGTGACCCGGACGAAGCCCTCTTCCTCTTCCCTTTCCCCAAGTTCACACCGGGGTCAGCAAGCGCGAGCGTATTCTCCACCATATCCGCCTGGTCCGCTGCGGCCTCAGTAGCAGCCTCCAACAGCTCAACAAAATGATGGTTATCCACCTCTAAGCTCGCAACGATGGATACACCCTTGTCCGAATCTTGTGCGTGTTCAGAATAAAGGCGATGCGTAGCAACAGCGGCGCCATTGCGGGGGGGAGGGGCGGAGGCGGAGGCAAGGTCATAGTTTCCAACGAGGGCGTGGTCGTGCGCGAACGAGGCGTTTGTCGGATTGGTGAACTGGCCGCCGTTGCTGCCGGGCATCTGGTAGTATGGCGCGTTTGTCGCCATAGTGCGCGTTGGCGATAGGTTCGACACGATCGATGGCGGGTAGTGTGTCAATCAAACACCGATGCTGGTAATGCAATTTCGAACCGAACCGGTGCAATGGGTGTCTCCGTCGGTCCTGATGGCTGTGAGTGAGGGATGTGTAAGTGTTTGGATCAAAGGTAGCAAGCAAGCAGCGTGTACGATGAGATGAGATGAGATGAGATGAGACGAGACGAGATGTAATTGTAGACGAGTTGAGACAAGATGGGAAGAAAGAGTCAATTGACGGGGGCCGACCAGCAGGCGCTCAAGCCAGGGAACGGGAAACACCTCAAGACTCGCGATGCTTCCCTCTGGTCGTTCAGTGCTCGAGGAGACGAACGAGATGCAGCAGCCTCGAGGCGCAACAAAGCGCTTTTGAACACTCCATAATCGCAAATGTTTGGCGGAAAGGTAGATGGCTTGATTCGACGGGTTCAGCAAATTTGCGCACCTGTTGTGGGTGCTGATTGCTCTGTCGGCTTGCTTGTTGTCGTCATGGCAAGCAGGGACGTGGAGCTCAGCGATGATTGTCAAGATGGAATTTGTGGGGTGAGGTTTGTGTTGTTTGCATTCCGTATGATTGGTGTTGGTGTCGGGGCTGAGGTTTAGTAAGCGGGAGTGGCTTGGAGAATTACACGAGAAGTACGGGATCAACCCAACAGCTGTCATCGATGTCTTTGTCGTGTCGTCGAACCTCCCATCTATCTATCATCCCGAGTAGTCCTCTTCCTATCGCTGACAGATAGTAGGCAGGAAATGCCTTGTGGATATCGTCCGCCCTTCCGCAGCTCCAAAATAGATGTCGATACATTACCGTGATATCCATCAAGTCGCTCATCCTGATATCGACCGGAACGCGCTATGCGAAGAGAAAAAGGAAAACCTCAAACAAATCGTGCCTCTAAAACCCATCGCCCTCCTTCCACTCCCTCCCCAATTCCTTCGCTCGATTCCTCGGATCCATCCCCCTCTCGACAGCCTCATTCTTCAACTTCTCCACAATCGGCCTCAACCTCTTAATCTCCCTCTTAAACTCCTCATCCCTCCCCCACTCGGGTCTCTCCAACTGCTGCGCCTCTTCAAACCTGCCTTCTTCCTGCGCCTCCTTGATAGCCTTGCCCTTCTTTTCCCAATCCCTCAAATCGTTCTCTCGATCGTGGAGTTGCTGCTTCACCTCCTTGAAATCCTTATACCCTTGCTCCCCGCCGAAGCAACTCCCGTACTGATCGCAGAAACATACCTGCTCTTCGGGACAGAAGACGTTGTGCCCCGTGAAGACGAACTGCCACACGTATTCCCAAATCCGCCCGGACAGGTTGTCGGGAAACCTGGTCGAGAAAAGCCATTCACGATACCATATGTACTGCGCATGTGGTTTCGCCAAGATACGTTCCCTCGAGAGCGCAAACTGCGCCGAGCAGGGCTGGGCCAGGACCTCAGGAACTGGGTCGAAGGGAAAAAGTTCCGACCACGATTTCGCCAGGTGAGGTTGCTCCTGCTTGTTGCCGTCCCACTCGGTCTCGTGGGGGTGCATCCACTCAGGACACCCAGGAAACCAGCTACAGCGCATGTTGATATATCCTTCCCTCCAGACCCTCGCGCGATTGAGCCGTTGTATCATCTGCGACGCGTCGTGGCCGAGGAGGTCGTCGTTGTGCCATGTATGCTGATGCGCATGCAAGAAGATGGCCACGTCGGGTAGATTGTCGTAGTTATCGATGATCCACGAGAGGTAGATCATGACCTCGTGGCCCTTGTTCTTGGGTGGATGCAGCTGCGCTGTAGGATCGTCGGCGACCCATATATCCAGTTTTATATCCTTTGGCAGGTGCTCCTCCATCCATTTTGTATCCTCGTCCTTGACCTTGGCGATGACAAGCGCGGTGCTGTAGTTGTGACCCGACGGCATCGGCGAACCGGGCATGAAGTTTGGTTTCGGATTCCAATTCGCAAAGTCGGGATCCTCGAGCTGCCTACCCGTTGCATTGGGCTCGGAACCCTGAAATCGCTCTCCCAGCCCCAGAGGTTGTGGTAGTCCCCGCCATGTGTTGCGCGCTTTGTTTGTTGAATAGAGAAAGAAGAAGAAAAGGACGGCAGGTACGGCAAGGATGAGCGTGAGTTTTCGCTTCGCCATGGATGCGGGCGCCGGGCGTTTGTATTGTAGAGGCTGCGAGACGGCAGATCGGCGCAAGGATGTTGATCCTCGAAATCCTGTATCGTGGGTCAGCCGTCTAGTTCGGGCGCGGTGGCATTGCAGACGTGGTTTCGATTGCGCAGTCGTTGTAGAAATGTTTTGCGCGCGTTGACGTGGTGAAGGTGAAGGGAGGATTTGGGACAGTGAAGAAGAGAACATGCACAGGTACACCCAGGTACAGGGACAACAACGGGTACACGGTTATACATTACGCAGACTTGCGAGCATCCCTTTGGCGGGCACGTTAAACCCTCACGAGTTTACAGCTGGTGCAAACGCTCAGTATGCAAAAGACCACGCATATGCGTGCATCCCTGTGCTGCCGACCCTGCATCTGTTCCAAACACTCTGCTCAATCGAGACACCCACATCCAGAAATTGTAGTCGTCCCGACATGTTCCGCATAGAGGTAGCACGAGGTAGGAAAGTGTCGATGTTCTAGCCAGAAGAGGTCCAATGCTGGATCAAAAACCGAGGGAACCTGTTCATCATGGTGACACAAAATCACACGAGGTGCCCCGAATGAAGATTTAGCAACTGGTTTTCATTCACGTAAAGAGCATTTGCTACAAAATTCTGAAAAGGGTTCCCAGAGGCGTTGCTGTCGTAACCATACGGGTTGTTGTCAAGTCTGTGGGCGCTGCAGATTGGCAGTCGCGTTCCATCGAGACGTACATTCCAGAGCCTTGAAGCAAGGCGGCACTCGCTGTCTCCCTTGAAGACTTGATAAACGTTCGGCCTACGTCTCGCCAACGCGGATATGACTACTTGTCCTCGCAAAGGCTGTGTCGGTAACCGCCCTACAGCGGGCAAAGAGAGGTACTTGAGCTCAGTTGCTTGGCCTTGGAGCAGTTGCAAATATTTGCTCAACTAACAAGCCAGCATACGACTTACAAGTGCGTGTGATTGCTTACCAGTTCGAGGAGTGGAGAGATCGTACACAAATGAGAGGAAGGAGAGACAAACATGAGAAGCGGTGCAATAGTCTAGGAAAACGGGACACGCACCTCACTGATACATGCCTGCCAGCCCACAAACCACATAGACGTCAAATCGATTTGCGATTGCAATGGCCATCACACGTTGGCTTGCACGGGAATGGCGTGGTTGCATTGCGTTACACAGCATGTCGGAAAAGCCATGATCACACATGCGTAGCTCTTGATTGTCAGGCGAGAATGGATACGGGTCAAGGTGGCAGAAGAGTCGCCGTGAATACAGTGAAGGATGCTGTTCAAGTCGGCGTCGATTTACTGTGACCCATTGCTGGGGACTAGGTGGAAAGGTTGGTGTCATGTTGGAGCAGCTGCTGAGCCGACGTTGCCAGAGAAGATATTGAGAGTATTTAGAATGTGCTGATGGGGCGAGGTGTGGTGACGACTGATTTACTGACGTCCTGGGCTCATCGCAAGAGGAAATATAGAAGTACAATTTGGATGTCGACGTCAATGTAGACGAATTATGCTCCCAAGGCCATTGCTGTGGCGTTGGAAGCCTTTACCGAAGTGCTGTGCCCGATTATCCCAAGGAAATCCACCGTGTGCCGAAGACCGTGAGAAAAGATGTTGAGGCTACAAGATGGCAAACCAGGATGCATGCTGCCTTGCGCCGTGACCATATCGAAAGAACTTTTGGCGACAAAATCCCCGAACTGAGCTGTATAGCCGATTAAACCGATTCGCAGAAACTAATGTTAGAGGTACATGAGGAATATCGATGATTGCCGCCGATCTGGCGAGACGCCTCAGCACCTCAAAGCCGTTTCGGCTCTAGCAGGGTCAGCAATATGTCTAACGAGCGTGTCGGTAATCGTCACCACGGTCGTCGTACGGCCTGCCTCCGCTGTACGCATCCTGGCGAGGAGGAGGGGCGTCGCCGTAGCCACCTGGAGCAGCAGCCGGCGGCGGCGGACGGTCGTAGTAACCTCCACTTCCTCCACTACCACTACCACCACCACCTCCTCCTCCTCCTCCTCCACGGCGCTCCTCGCGGCCATAGCGGTCATCACGAGACGCATAGCGATCTACACCGCGTGAGCCGTAGTCGTCGCGCTCGCGGCGGTAAGGACGGTCGTCGTAGCGGGAAGAACCTCGAGAGCCATAACCACCACCACTACCGCCACCGCCGCCGCCGCCGCCACCGTAGCCGTAGTCATCGCGACGGCCACCTCCATAACCGCCGCCGCCGCCGCCGTAGCCACCGCCTCGACGGTCTTCATAGCGATCACCAAAGCGCGGCGGGCCTCCACGGCCTCCACGGTATTCTAGGAACGTCAGCTGCGGCTGCGTAGAGATGGAAGTCCAACTTACCACGCTTGGGTGGGCCGTAGTACTTGCCCGGGGTGGGAGTACGCGGACGAGCACGACGGGCTTTCTCGATGCTCAGCGTCCTGCCCTGGTGGACCTCGCCTTGCAGACCCTCCTTTGCCGCATCGGCCTGGTCGGAGGTGTGCATGAGGATGAAGCCGAAGCCGCGCGACTCCTTCGTGTGCGGATCACGCATGATGTTACACTTGTCCACGGCACCATACTTCTCGAACAGACGGGTGACTTCCTCCTCGGTCAAGCTCGGGTGGATGCCCGTGACGAACAGGTTGGAGCCGGTGTTGCGGCTGCCGTCGTCCTCGCGAGACTCGGGCGGCGGGCCACTGTGTCCTTGTCAGGTGCTGATGGCGCCATGTGCAGCAGGAGGCTGGACTTACCGGCTGTCACGGCCGTCGGGCGAAGCGCTGCGGATGCGGGAGTCCTCCATGTCGCGACGGTCTCCGCGCGGCGACCTGCTGCGGTCGCGATCGTAGCCACGAGGCTCGTCTACGCGTCTGTTAGCAAACCTCGCACGACACGGCGAGCGCTTCCGTCGCGCGCAGGACGGCGGCATACCATCATAGGGACGCTGCTCGGACTCGTACTCCATGGATGCCATGATGATACGTCGCCGGGGGGTCAGCGTTGATGAAGGTTGTTTGTGCAGTTGGGGATGGGGTTGGCTGGATTTTCTGGTGTCCGATTGACGCTTTAAATAATTGGCTAGCGGAAGGCTGAACTTGGCGCAAACGGAGCTGCAGCCAGGCGCGGTGAGGGCGAGGGCGAGGGCGAGGGCGAACGCGACAAAAGGTGAGGGAAAGAGCGGTGCAGGAGGAGGGTGACGGCGGGCAGGTATGGGAAGGAGTGAGAAGGCGCCGAGGAAGCGGCGTTGGTGAGGGAACAAAGAGAGGCAGCTACGCGAGCTGAAGTGATTAAGTGAGGCAGGCGGCAGGCGGCAGGCAGGGATCGACGCCCTGTCGCTCTTGAGGGTCGTCTTGCTGCTATTCCCGGCACGACAAATCACGCCGCCCGTCTTTCCCGTGTTGTGGGCAGAGGACGACACACGGCACGACTCGTTAGGTGGTGTCGGATGGCACGCTCTGCATGCTTTCATCTCTCGGTGCCCTCGTCTCGATATTGAACAAGATGTACAGATTCTTCCACGCGCAGGAAAACCCAAAGATGCTAAGCAGACCTACATGAAATTGCCTGGAGAAAGAGGTCGCTCGCAAAACGCAATCGAACCCAAACTCAGACCCCTTCTCCAGCATACAAGCTCAAACGACATGATAAACGCCATAGCGCCTGTTCCCACGGCCCTGCCAGCGCAAAAAATAGAGTCCCCCTATGTTACACCCTACCCAAAGAAGTACAATACACGCAAGGAGAGGGATAAAACACGTGCCTAGTCGACGAAGACAAGGAAAAGACGAAAACTCTTATCCAGAGTTGCTGCTATCGGTATCGTCGTTTCTTCTGTCGGCGCGCCTTCTGAGGCGATTCCGAAACAGCTGCTTCCGGCCCCCTGCCGTCCGCCGGCACCGAAGTTTCCGGGTCTGCCATTTCGTTCAACTCATCATCATCGAGCTCGCTGAGCACCTCGCTCATGTCTCGCAGGACTTCTCTACCGGCCCAACGCTCCTCGTAGATGACCGTGCCATTGGGATTGAATATTTTCATGTACCACGGGATCCCGCCGTGATGAATAGGCCCGAGCGCATCCTGGTCCGAGCCCGGTGGCGTAGGGGGTGCAGCTTGTGCACCTCCTGCCGAGTCAATGTCCATCGGGTCGTGCGTGTCGTGCGTGGACCTGCCGTTGGCGTGCAGTGCATCTTGACCCAACTGCGCTGCGATGGCCGCCTCGTCAGCGGCCTCATCCCGCGCCCTATGCTGGTCTTCGGCGTTTTCCTCCGGAGTCGGGGCAAGATGAGGCGTGATGTTGCCTTTCCTGACTTCTGCAATGGAAACACCGTGCTGGCCTTCCAGCTCGCCCTCGACCATCATCGGGTCAGCTTCGACAGTCTGGTGCACATCATCGCTCGTTGTAGACGCAGGGTCTTGCTTTCGCAGCCTCAGCTCGAGAAGTGCTTCGAGGTTGGGGATCTCCCGTTCGAAGGGCCTGCCTGCCAGGTCCGATTCCTTCTGCAGCGCCTCGTCGAAAAGAGGCTGCAGCCCCCTGATGATGCGCTTTGCCAGCTTCTTCTTTTCCTTCTGCTCCGGTGTCAACGAGTTGTGAGCAACACCGCTGAGCTGCTGTTCTGCGTCGCTGACGCTTGTGATCGTGGTGAAGCCGATAACAGAACTGAAGACGGCCGCCATATCTTCGCTGAAAGCTTGGACCGACGTGTAATGCTTCTGATCGACTTTGGCTTGGATCTCTAGCACACGTTCTCTAAAGACATCCTTGTTGTCGTAACTGCCATAAAGTCAGTCAAACATCGCCTTGGCGTTGAAGGGGTTACTTACGCCAAAGCTCGCTCCACAATCGGCTCTAGGAGCGGCGAAATTGGGAAATATACAATGTCCATGATGGACTTCAGCAAGCGGACGTCGTCTAATTTCTTCTCCTCGCGTTCTTTGGTCTTCTTGCAGAGGTCTCGGACCTGCTCCATGCTATCCACAAGATATTCTGCGAACTCGATGCGACGTTGGAGCCTTGGTCGTCCGGCAGCACCCATGCCGACGAAGTTGCGTCGAGTGATCTCCATGGAAGAGAACGCGTCCATCTGTAGCTGGAGCCGCTTGAGTAGGGCGGCACCTCGGCGAGACTCTCGCTTCAGTGTCCAGTATTTGCATGCTTCCTGCACGAATTCTTTTCGCTTGCGGAAATTGAATTTGGTGAGCGCCGTCTCAACGTTGTTGTAAACCGCTTGCGGCACGACGGGTGCCCCCGAGGGCAGTCGCCATGATTTGCCAGGCTGACCACGCTTTCGCTTGTTCCCGATGGCTTCATCCTCATCGGGACCTTCGACCGACGGCACTGGGTGTGTGGACCCTATGGAAAGAGCATAGGCCTGGCTATCACCCCAGCGAACATTTCTGAAAGTCTTTCTGTAGCTGTACTGGGCTTCTTCAAGGCAGCCATCCACATCGTACTCTCGGCGCCAGTCATTCGGGGAGTGTCTGTCGCAGTACGCCTTCAGGACACTCGCATCATGCGGATTAGCGGATGACGATGACTTCATCCTCAAACACAATCGGGCTCTACGAGCGCAGGTGACGTGGAAGGCTTCGAAGCAAGATTTGTGCCCGCACTGGATGCAGGCACCCATCTTTTGTTTACAGATGTAGCAAGTCTAGGCGACGTCAGTGGAGAAGTAGGTTTACGATCAGACCTGCTTACCAGTTTCCAACGCGTCTTGGGCACCTTTTCAACATCCTGTACTGGTTCCTGGAACGTGGTGTTGGCAAGCGAGACCTCTGGAATCCACATGGCGCATAACAAATGCGACCACTTCATGGCAGTGGTCTGCTTGAAGGCTCCGTCTAAATTAGGACAGAAGATGCAGCCCTACGATAGTTAGCCAGGGGTAGATGTTCATGGCGGAAGCTAGATGCACAACGTACTGGCTGTTCGCTAACAGGGGTGCCCCGCCCCACTAGTTGGCACCGTCTACAGAGCCACTGCCCTTCTGGAATGAAGGGAACGCCGTAGCACTCTTGATGCACGGCGAGATCACAGCCATCGCAGAACACTATCGCATTGGTATTTTCGCAGTCTCCGTCGTCGCAGATTGCGCATTTTGTGTCCTGCTCTTCACCCTGCCCCGCCGGTTCGCCATTCACGGCCGCTGCAGAACTTGAGCGAGGGCGATGTGTCTGAGGAGGCTTGGGGTTCGGTTTGGGTATTCCTACAATCGAATTAATTGGATGTACCCCGCTAGCAAGTGTAGGGTCGCTTACGTTTTTCCAGCGCATGCCATTCCTTCTCAATCTGGCTGATGGTGACCTCAAATATGGCAGGTTTGATAGCCTCGGCCTCTTCGTCTTTCCGCTGTGCATTGATGGTATCCAGCCAGCGTTCGTCCTGCTCATCCATGTCGTATTCGACTCGTCCAACGGCCACGGCGCCCGTACCTTCGCCTTCGTTCTTCAGCGTCAGATCAAGGTCCTCTTCTATAGAGCCCTCGGGTACGCGTATCAGAGCTTTTTCTGGTTTTATGAATACCTCGCTTTCCTGATATCCCACACCTGCCATGGTTCGATCGACGTAATTGACCCTCCCTTCGCTTTCCTCATACGCCGTGAATGCGTCGACTTCACGAGTGGACGGCTTCGGCAGGTTCAGCTTTTCCCTGGGATTCTGGGTCGGCAGCGGGGTTATTCGGGGGCGGGGCGGTGATCCAAGGCCGTTGAGCATAGAATCAATCTTGCGAGGCGGTCGGCCGGGCCCTCGCTTCTTAGGCGTCGTAAGCACTCCGTTGGGGACCGGGCTGTCTGGCATTGCTTGTTGCGCGCGTATTCCCTCCAGTTGAGCGGCGAATCCAGTTTCGATCGCGAACTGGGTCTGGGCACCGGTTTTAGGGGTGCTTGGAGCCGACTCTGGGGGGCTTACACCATCCACCTGGTCGGCCCCAAAGACAGGCAGCTCCACGTCGATGTCCAACGTTTGATGGAACTCCTCCCAGCCGCGCTCTTCGCGCGGCTTGTACCCATCGTTGTGCGCCACGGCGGCGGCGACGGCAGCAGCCGAGCTGGATCGAGGTCCAGCTGGCGGCCGTTCGCGTCGAGGGCGAATGTACGAAGGTGAAGGCGCGGGGAGAACGATTCCTTGCCGCTCCGCGTTCATGCGACCGATGCGGCCGCGGGGTCCTGTATAGGCGTAGCCGCCTGGCCCTGTGCCCCCCACCGGTGTCTCTATGCCTTCGTCGTCTACGTATCGACCACCGCCACCTGGACCTCCGGGGATGTATTTCCTCTTCTTCTTCAACTGTGGTGCCGAGTCGGAAATAGGGCGCTTTTGGGGTCGAGCAGAGGATCGCACGCGTTGTAGGGGAGTATTAGGTACCGGAGCCATTTGCAAGAATGTGGGGCTCAACAACAGGGTAAGAAAGAAAGGGCGTGTCTCTCGGGTCGGGAGGTTGTGTTCACAACGCGCCAGCCAGGTGTGATGCAATCCGGTCCGCCGCTTGCACCCTCAGCGCGTGCTCTCCAGGAAAGTCGACAGCAGCGCATTCATCGGCGATCCGATTGTGACAAGGCACAGTTGCGCGGAGAAGATGGACAACTGTGGACGATGGCGTCGGATCTGCTGTGATTTGGATGAGGTTGGAGGTCCCGCCCTGAGAGGCGCCCGATGGGGACTAGCGCGGTTGGCCGCTGCCGTAGCGTCTTGGCAGGTGGGCGCGTATACAGTATCTCCACAACTTTTGTTCGCGTCTTATCCGAACATGCGTCTGACATGTTGTAGTCCAATCTTCCGTGGTCGTTGTTGTCGGTCAATCCACTCGAATCCATGATCCGATCCCAAGTCCCCTGTGGGACGGCTCTGGCCAGTGCGCCGTCTAACCCGTAGCTTCTCGACTTCTTTCGGATACATTCCGTCACATTGTTCATATGCAGGACGATGGTTCTCCAGATGATGATTTTTGTGTCTATGCATCCATCAAAATATGGCTACACACCCAGACGCCCTCTTTAGCGACCCACACACGTGCCTCCTCCATGGCAAGGAGGCATGTCTTGGGAAGAATCCTACTTTAGGCCTGTTGATCTGCTGGATTCAACGTGAGTAATTATTTGCACAAAGATTCTCGGCGTTGTGCAAGCGTTCCAATACGAAGTTCAGCAATGGATGATCAACATTTTACCCCAGATTGGCCTTGCACAGGCCTGTGCCATGCGGGTCCCTGGCACCTGGCAAAGCTTCGATGAGCTTATCTTTCTCACAGTACCTTACTCCGCCTTTTGGCGACGCCTCCACTTGTCATGGCTCGGTATCATCATACCAGACTTTGACACAGACTAATGTGGCACTTTTCCGGGATACAATAAGCTCAGTGGCACAGCCGCTATCTTCTTTCCGACACCATCCGACAAGTTGGATTTTCACTGCGGCCGTCGTGAGACGCGCCAGCCATCACTGTCCCTCCTTCGTGGTCTCCCGTACTTTTACCCCATACCGCCATTGCCACCTTTATAATGTTTGAGCCTCACGACACAAATTTGACTATACCTTTTAAGGTCCAGTCTTAGCATACGACCGCACAAGAGATTGCATCTACTCAGTACACTCCATCAAGCATTATTCGCGTAGTGTTGACAGTCATCCCGATGCATCCGATTCCCTTGCCTGCGAATAGGTTCGTAAGCCGCCAGGCACAGCCAGCAGAATTCATGTCTGCACTTTGAACCTGCGATGCCCCTCAGTCAATTTTTTCTCAATGCTCAATGGAGGTCTGCTTACACGTCATATGATCGCAGCCGTCCGTCTTCTCAATATTCGATTTACAATTCGGACATTTCTTCGCAGTCTTTTCTATCCATTTCTTACTTGCCTCTTCTTCAGCTTTCTTGAGTTTGCCATTCGTCCTATAGGTACCCCAAGTCAACGCCACTTCCAAACGGTCCTGGTTACAGAATGCTTACCTGTAATCGTACTCCCGACATGTCTCTCCTTCATGCCACGCGACCCTATGTTTAACACATTGCACGCTTCCACATCCCACGCACTCCATTCGAGCCCCGACCCCGTGCACCTGTCCACTTCCACAACCCCCTGCACCGCCACCTCTCTTCTTCCTTCGCTTTCGACCCACAATACACCACCTAAACCCCTCCATGGCCTCCATCGCTGCCTTTGTAGCGAGCTCATCGTACTTCTCGAACACTTTTCGAGAAGCGCACCTCTTCACATCGGCGTGTTGCAGTTGTTCCGAACACTCTGGGCAGGTTACTTGATCCCAAAGCTTGGTTTTGGAAGAGGTTTCGAGCCAGGTGCGGAGGCAGCGACGACATGTATTGACAGGATGCTTGCATAATGATGTTGGTCGTTTTTTTGAGAAGCGCGCAAGGGGGAGAGTATCGGTACATATCGCACAGTCTCTCGTAGTAACCTCATCTACCATCCCGATGACGGATATGTGGACGGCTTTTTCATTCGACTTGGCTCTCCCAAGGTGTCTGGCAATCGACGTCGAGGAGTCAACCTGTGGCACGAAAGTTACAGCCTCAGAGCCCTGCCTTCCACTCGAATGTTCGCGATTCGCAGCTTCGTGGGAACTTTCATGAGCACCACCTGAAGGCCTACGTTTTCGCCTAGGGATATCCTCACTCTCTCTGGATTTCAACATCTTAGGCTCACGTCTTGGTTGAGGCCTACGTGATCGCGCCTCACTTTTCTCTGGGCCGTTGCCTGGTACCTCGGCCTTGTGTTTTCGATGTGCAAATCCGTCATCCTCGTGGACTTGCTTCTGGCTTGTGACTGTTCTCTCAGCTTCTCCAAAACTTCGCTTTTCTCGCTTGCTCATCCATGCGTGGGCATTTGTATGGGCAGCATGCTTATCCGTCTCTACATTCACAGGAGGAGTCGGTTTTATCCTTCGATGTGAATGCGACTCGTCACGATCGGGTTCAGTGAGATGAGAAAGAATTCGAGGTGATCGAGGCCGATCGTCGTATGTCGTAGGGCGTGAGTGCTGCCTTGAACGATGGGAACGTCTCCACGTTGACATTGACAAAGTTCCATCGAATACAGGTTCGGCGTGAGAAGGTGTGGTCAGAGTGTTCCCCATGTCTCCTTTAAGTATTGCGACGAAGTAGGTTTGTATACAATGTGATTTCACAGAACGATGACTTGAAATGATAAAGCGAGATCAATGCAAAAACGACGCGAAATAGGCGATAAGCTTGATTAGGCTACAACAAATGTAAGACAAGGAGAGGAAGAACGACAAGCCAAGTCCTCAAGTTTCGCAGATTCAAAAGAATTGAGAAAGGGGAATTTGAGATGATTGAAGGGACTGTAAGACGATTTGGAGTATGCTAAGTACAACGATATCATAAGGTATCAATATCTTGATGACCTGGAGAGTTGTGGCGCTCTCGTCCCAAAGGCGGGGTCTTCATTAACAGCTGATTACGGTCACGTTCACCCCTTGTCCCTTATCGTATCTGCGAAGCGACGGCGAGTTTCTTCCCTTCGAACACCAAATCGGCCCTTTTCATGCAGTTCAAACTCAAGTCTCGAAAGCTCAGGGTCAGTACCATTCTAGCCCTCGCGCTAGGAGGTTTGCGCCACCTAAAAGCGCCTGAATGATCCAAAATGACGTAGGACAACCACAAATCCGCAGTTGTCTCTCATCATCGTTACTGGAACCTTGCAACAGCAACACTGGAAACATAAAACCACAACAATGCCCACCCAGCAAGTTCAGCCAAACAAACCCTCATCGCAGAAGAGTTCAAACAATTCCAACGACAACAACATGTCTGATAACAACCAGCCTCAACCCATCCCTGACCGGGACATCAAACAAAACTCAGGCGTATCCGCCAGCATGGCCCTCCAAGCGATGCAAAAGGCGTGGGACCTCCGACAAGCAGCCAACGCGGCCGGTGACCCGCAAGCACGCGAACAAATCCTCGCAAAAGCCATCAACAAAGAGATCGAAGCTGAGTCCTTCGGAAAGGCTGCCAAGTACACCCAATCAGGTACTTTCCAGGGGCTCGCGGCTGGCGCCGGACTGGGAGTGCAACCAGGCGTTACACTGGGGAAATTGACCGGGGTATTAGTCGGCGGAGTTGTGTCGACTCTGACGGGGTTGCTGGGAGGTGGTGCAGGATCTGTGTACGGAGCGTTGAACGGACCGTTTTGGAATCTGGGACAGATGGCGAGTAAGGGCGTTCGTGGTGTCGTTGGTGATTTTCCGAATTGGAAGTCGACGCCTTCGCAGAAGAAGGCGCTTGATAAGATGGTTAATCAGACCAGGGAGACGCAGGCACCATCCAAGGAGGAGCTGGAGAAGATGAAGGCTGAGGCTCCCGAAGATATCCCACAGTCATGGTCGCAGTCGGCAAAAGATATGACGAGTTATCTGCCGGGCATGCCGTCGATGCCTAAGATGTCATCGGCGTCAAAGGGGGCGGGGGCTTTGGGGCTGGGAGGCCTAGGAGCTTCGATGGGATTTGGAGGACAGCAGGAGAAGGGTCAGATTCAGAGTCATGCGAAACCGCAAAAGCAGGGGGAACAAGTAACTGAAAGTCAAAATACTCGACCACAGCCACGCACCAAGCAGTCGTCGAAGCAAGGCAGTGAAAAGTCCCGACAGGCCCCTCAACCAAAAACAGCGCCTACACCTAAGGAAACTGCAAACTTGCAACAAGACAAGCCACAGGCAAACGGCTCATCCACTCCAAGGGCGAAACCAGCTCCCAGCTCAAAGCCAAGTTCCAAGCCGACCCCCTCTCCAAAGGAGTACACCAACCCCAAGCAAACCTCCAGACCACAACAGTCTTCAAACGTCAAACCATCACCCTCCAAGACTGCCTCGAAACCTCAAGCGGCCAGTAAATCACAGGCGCCCAGAAAGATCAACCGGCCTTCTGCTAGTGAGAACAAGGAGAACAAGGCTCCGACCGTGACAAATGGAGAGCGAAAAAAACCAAGGAAACTCGCACCAAGAAGCAACAACGCACAATCAACTCAAGCTCCTACCCCAAAGAAAGCGCCGCGGAAACTCGAGACACGGAAACCCGCTGCGCAAGATAGTTAAGCCGACGGATACGTTCAAGGAAGGAAAGATAGGAAGGGTAATAATATCCCCCCCTATTGAATGGGAAGTGTATGCGCGCGCTCAGGGGTGACAAAGATAATTGATCAATTCTGTATAAAGAGGATCTATCTACGCACGGGTGGGATAGAAGGATATACGCAACCTGAAACAGCTACGCACGGTGCTCTTAGTTATGTAAGAGTAGCTGTTATATGACTATATAGATATTAGATATTACTTTATATAGATACTAGTAACTTTTCTTTATTAGAGATATCTACTTTTTCTCCTATCTCTCTCTCCTCCTATTATATAGAGTTATTCCTCCTTTTATAATTATTAATTATTAATTATAATTACCTCTCTATCTTTCTACTATATAGGTTATAATTAGTAAATATAGTTTTAAGAATAGTTATATAGCCTTATTATTAGGTACCTACTAGGCTTTAGTAGGGAAATATACTACTTTCTAGTACTTTATAAT